>PVHY01007002.1:0-70343 GCA_004024945.1 Uropsilus gracilis | reverse complement strand
TCTGGCTTATACTGGGCAAGACCGCTGACTTCAGGGCCTGGGGTTGGCGAGGAAAGAGAGGCTCTTCTAAGGATAAGCTTTGTGACCACTGAAGGATCCATATACTCTTCATTGTTCTCCCACCTCCCTTTCATCTTGTCTGTGTGAAAGTGAAAGCAATTGTTTATTTAAAAGGTCCATTTGCCTAATGTCCCTGGAATTTATTTGCTGGAGCAGTTTCCAGTTTCATATTCGGTTCAGACCTTGGCTGCAGCTAAGAGGTTATGTAACCTGGGATGGAATGAGTCCCATTGGCATCTGGGGACCCCCCCCAATGTGTTCCATCCCTAACCATTCCTGTGAGGGGTGGACCCCCTTCGATTGCATAGTGAAGTTGCCTCTGTGAACTGTTGGAGGTAAAGAGCGAGCAGTGGAGAGAGCTGAAGAGGAGATGCAGGCAGCTGTTAGGATGGATCAGGAAGAGGATTCTTTTAGGGTTGAGCTCTCAGATCTACAGCTGTGGACTTGGGTGTAGCCCCTTCTCTTGTGTAGAGCCTGACTGCCATCAGACTGTCCCTGGATCTGCATGAAGTGTCTGAACATCACTGCCCAAGCCTTGGCAGGATTTGGGAAATATTTCTGGCACGTTCCTTCTTGGCTGGCCTGTGGAGTCTGTCTCCATACTTGTAGCCATCCCCAGAGAACTGCCCTGGAAGGCCTCATCCTGATTCAGGGCCACATTTTCACCCTTAATTTCCAGCCAAGGTCCCTTGATTTCTACTCTTTTTTCAAAAAGCCAATTTTATTGATGAGTCCCTTGTTTACAAGTCTGTATACCTGCAGGGGCACAGCTCCCCACTTTGACATTTGTACTTGCTTCACCGACCTCCTAGCGAGTCCCAAGGCCATTACCTCATCACCTACACCCTTCGGATCCCCTCTGCTCTTCACCTCTCCCCCTTCTCCTCTGGTAACCTCCAGATTATTCACAGAGTCCAAGAGTTATTTTTGCCAGTTTGTTTTCTTTGGTTATTTATATTCCTCAAATGAGTGAAACCATCTGGTAATTGTCTTTCACTTCTGACTTATTTAACTTGGCTTGCTCACCTCGAGTTCCAGCCATGTCACCATAAAGGACATGATTTCATCTTATTTTTTTTTTAATAAGTAAGGAGTATCCTTTTGAGAATATATTCCACACTTTATCCATTTATTCATTGATGGGCATTTAGGTGGGTCCATGTCTTGGCTGTTGTGAATAGTGCAGCCATTAATGTTTTTATAGACTTCAGATCAATATCTAGAGGTGGTCTTGATGGATCATGTGATGTTTAGCATTTTTCTTTTTTAATTTTGTAATTTTCATACAGTATTGGTCACATTTGTATGGTTATCATTCCCCTTAGTTTTGGCCCTCCCATCCATTTTGTACCCCTATCCCCTCCTCTTCCCCCTTTCCCCCTTCCCCCTCCAGTCATGCCAACTCTTTGTGTTATAAGTCATTGGTCCATGTTTGACCCCTGGTCTTTTCTTTTTCTGAAACAATGTCCTTTTTCCCCTGGGTGTGGACTTGCACTACTGGACAGCAACAGACCAGGCTGCTTAGATCTCCAGGAGAAACTGACGTGGATAATCAGGCCAAACACATCAGGAACTTGCTGTAGGGCAAGTGTGTGCTGAGTTTCTCCAGGATCCTTGTTGGTGTTTGTCACGTGGTACCGCTTGTGTGCCGTGTAGTTCTGGTATCTTGGTTTAGGAGCCCAACTCCCAGCTACTGGCATTCCCTGCTGGGGACAGACTTCCCCAGGTGGTTGGTCCAGCTACTCTTCTCTATAGTGTTAGCAGCTCTGCCATGGAGCCACAGTAACATCTCTGTGGCTCTCTTCCCCCACTGATTGATTAAGGAGGGAGCCTCATCATTGCGCTTAATGGTAGACCAGGAATTTGGTTCCCCAGCCCCAGAGATGATGCAGGTAGAAATCTATGACAGGCCACTACAATCCCTTGTCTCACATTCTTATCACAATGGTTCAAATGTAACCACACTGCTTATTCTACCCAGATGGTGAGTGTATCCAGGACCATTATTACTTCATTTTCATTATATCTGCAGCTGGAGAGAGACTGTTTGGTTAGTTTTTTTGTTTTTTTCCTTTCCGAGTGCAGGTCTGATTGAGGTTGTAGTAAACCAGAGGGAGGACCCCCATTTCCCCATGCCTGTGCCCCAGCAGAAGTGCCCAACCCCCTCCCTCCAGCTATAGTGTTTAAAGGCCCCCTCCATACTGTTTTCCATGGAGGCTGCACCAGTTCACACCCCACCAACTTTAAACATAGTTGCTGTTCTGGGACCACTTGGGTAACTTGTACAAGGAACCAGAGAAGCAGTGTTTTCCTAGTGCACGAAGGTAGAAGCTTCACCTGCTTCTGAATTTTAAAGGGAGTCAAAGATATGGGGTGGGTTTGGGAACCCTGAGCTGAGCCAGTTTAGCCATGAAGAGCCCAGTTGGGGTGGATGGAGATGGGGCCAAGAGCAGGGCAACTCCTCTCAGACACTCCCATTTCAGGAGGTGGTAGAAATCCTTTCTCTCTTCTGGCTTCTCTTTGTCCTCCCACTGAAATCTGAGATATCTCCATTCACACCATTTCTCTGCTGAAAAATGCTGGTTAATCCCCATGAACTAGATAATCCTTTGTATATCCATAGTACGTAACATGATGCTAATGACTAAACAAATAAACCATCAGTTTCCAGTGACCCAGCACACTAGGCAAATACTCACTGCTCATGGGTCAGTCCAGAAGGACCTCCTCAGTGGAGGTAGCTCCCTCCATTGGTAACTCTAAGGCCCAGGTTCCTTCCATTGCTGGCTTCTATGGAGGCTCCTCAGGGTCTCAAAGCCTAGGCTTCCTGGGGTCAGTCGAAGAAAGAGCCCTTGGGAAATGTACACCCACTCCTTAAACCCCTCCAGCCTAGAGAAACTGCATCCCTCATGCTCCTTTGGTGAGAGTGAGTTGCATGACCGCAACTGGCCTTGAGGGGGGCTGGGAGATGCCTCAGTCATAATTGCATTTGATGTGAGAGATGAGAAATGGAGAGAAAGATATGCTGGAGAGGCAGTGAGGTCAGAATCAACAGGATTGATGTGTGTATGCAGGGCAATGAAGGGAAGTCAAGAGACCAAAGCCCCCACCACCCACTGCCTTCGCTGCCCCAGCCCCAAGCACCCTCCATTTTTAGTTTGGACAACAGAGTGGATGCCAGCACCACCCAAGGAAGTGCAACCTGCAAGAAGAAGAGCAGGTGTTGAGAGGGGAGGCTCCTGTGCATCATATGCCCAGCATACAGTGCTGGAGTGATGGTTTGTAGATGAAGGAATGAGTAGAGAATCAGTAGAGAATGAGCTTGACTTTCTTCCACCTGTCCCATGGAGAGGAGAGCTTGAGCAAAGCTGCTGTCTGTACTCACAGCCTGAAAACACAGCTCCTGATAGGATCAGATGAATCTATTTGCAGGGAGAAAGCTAATAATAGGAACAGTGGGGGGCAGGAAGGAGAGCATAATCAGAAACCTGGGAGAGGACATCTCCCTAGGGATCAAGCCCTCTTCAGTGTGGGGTTATGACCTGCCTCTGGAAGCCTGGGTAGGGGTGGTGAAGGCATCCAGACTGGGGCCCCTGCCCACCTGCCTCAGGACACCTGCCACAGGCCTGCTTCCTTTGTGGGCACAGGACACATCCCCCCCCCCCCCGTCCTTAGGGCCTCTGGCTCCTTGGTTGGGGAGTATGGTGCTGAGAAAGATGAGGAGCTAACATTTCTTGGGCATTTGAACAGAAGCAAGCAGGTGGACCCCCTGGAAAGAAAGGAGGAGCAGCTGTGGGCCACGTCTGAGGTGGCTGCCTTGGATCCCTCTGATACTGAGTTGATCCAGGCTGTTGCCTCTACAGGTGGGACCATGAGTGTCAGAAAGCCCAGGCCACCTGAGCTTGAGTCAAAGCAGGTCCCTGGAGTAGGGACTGGAGAGACTGTGCCAGTGAGGGCTGAAATACGGGGTGACCCCCTGTCTGTCTGAAGGTCAGCCTTCTGCTATGCTTTATACCAGGATCCAGAAGGACCAGCCTCTGAGAGGGGATGCTGGGGAGGGTGGCACTCATCCTGCACTTGGGGCAACCTGGACATGGGGAGGAGAGAGTTTGTGCTCTGGGTTACTGATGTCTATCTTGCTACTCTCAACACACTCCTTGTCCTTTTTCCTACTGTTAAAGCCCAAGAGTCAACAGTAAGGACCAATATTCAACAGTGAGGAGCACATAGCACGTTTTTAGATTAGAGAGGTCATCACTAAGGGAGTTTTTTAATTTCTAAAAAAAATAACCAAAAATCATAAAGTCAAGTTTTTGAGCATCTGTATGGCAGATTAAGGGCACAGACTTGAGCCAGGGTACCCTATTTGAATCTAAATTCTACCACTTAAAACCATAGACAGTTACTTAGCTGCTCAGTGCCTTAGTTTCCTCATATGTAAATAGTGATAACAGGACCCCACTTTTTGGATTCAGTATGAGGACTAAATGAATTAATATTTATAGATTGCAGAACAGTTCTTGGCGCATACATGCTGTAATGGGGGTGTTGGATTATAAAATTAAATTGAACTCAGTTTAGTGTCAACCGAATGGATGATGATTCATAGTTTTTCCTAGTATTCCTCAAGATAACAGCTCCCCTGCTTCCCCCCCCCAAAAAAAAAAAAGATCAGCACCATATCTGAGAAGATCTACTTCCTCATGTCTTTATCCCCATGCAGCTGTGGCGTGGTGATTATCCGCTCAAGTACCATTTCTAGATTCTGGACAAGTCTAACAGCTGTTTGGGGGGGGGAATGGATAAGAACAGAGGCTTCTTACAGCTTCTATGCAGTTTGCATCAGTGACATTTAATTCTAAAACAAAGCAAAATAATTGAGAAAAAAAAATGCAAACCCCAGAGGGTGGAGTAGCTGTGTCTGTTTTACAGACAAGGCATATGATGACGAGTCTAGTAAGCGGCTGAAGGTCTCAGGCCCCCGCTTTGTCTGAGCCCCCGTTCTTCCCACAGCGCCAGGCTTCCCCCCTTCCCCCCACACCCCCATGGTTGTCATTTAATCATGTCTTGTCCTTGTACTTGACCTGTCACAGTATTTGTGGAGTGCCCGCTGAATGTCAAGTACTATGGGAGAAGAAAAGATGGCCACGGGGTAGTCAGTGGCTGAGGTTCAGGAGGTGTGAACCAGTTGAGGACCCATCTGAAAGGCTGGTGATGACATGTGATGGCTCATTTATATCCCAGCAGTGTTCCTGGGAGTCCACAGGGGGGTGGGGAAGGGGGTGGGGAGTTGGGAGAGAGGTGCCTGGACCTACAGCCACTGGGGGCAGGTTTCTCCAGTAGAATGTGTGGTGTAGGTCTTGCCTTGCAGACTTAGCAAGGCTTTAGGAAGGAGAGATTCCTGTGCACCTAGAAAGGGAGTGAGGGACAGGTTGGGAACAAGGCCTAGGAAATCAGGGAAAAGGTCATTGGAGTAATGTTTCACAGTCAGATTTAAAACTGGTTAGTGTCCTGTAGTGGAACAAATCTTTGGGGTCTCTCTTTCCACCAGACAAAAGCCATTCCTGGTTTATTGGCATTCCACAAATTAACATCTAACTGGACTGTTCAAGAGTAAACAGTGAAAAAAAGCTCTAGAGAATCATGTGACCCTTACTAGACAGTGTTCTAGCTGGAGCTTGCAAGGTTACCTATAATAGCTTTCCCTTCTTTCTGATTTGGAAGATATTTGTCATCAGAGAGAACAGCAACAGTATTGTACTTGGGAGGAAATCAGGGAGGTGTAGCCTGCCATCTGCATCTGGAGATGCTGGTAGGAGCTGGAAGCCTTGGAGGGTGGTAAAGGGACAGGAGGCCCCAGGCTACACCAGAGGGCTGGCCAGTGCCCTGGGGCAGGATTAACAGCCTTATGGACAGTACTACCACCAGGGTAAACAGTACCCTTGGATTTTCCAAGGATGCTAGGGAAGGAGAAAGCAGTGAGAAAAGGCAATAGAGGCAAGAAGGGTAGATGTCAGGGAATTCTGGTGGCATGTAACCAGACTTGGAGTAGAAAAACTGCATGGCAAAAACAAGCAAAATTGAAGACAAACAGATTCTGAGTCGAGAAACTTGTTCTTGTCCAGAGCGCACAACCCACAAGAGCGGCAGAAAAGCATAAACACTGCAAAATAAATCCAGCTACTTAATCTCTTTATTTTGGTAATCAAAGGTGGCACTGGGAATGCTGGTAACAGCAGAGTTGACTCTGCTCCGCTTGGCCTCACTTGGCTTTTCCTCTTTGTTTGAACAACTCGTCAAGTCTGTCTCTCCATTCCATTCCTTTCTTGGCTTGGTGTTTGGGTAGTCAGCATGATGGCCGTGTACGCATGAAGAAAACTATGTGGCATTTTCCTGCCACCCAACTTTTGGAGAGTTTTCTTTTCCCTGTCTGTGGCATCAGGACCACCCAGCTCTCAGCCAGGACTTCTCACCATTGGATTTCAATCTATCTTGTGCCCAGACCTGAGGAGAGATTCAGAGCTCCATCCTCCTGTGCCACTGTGGTGGGAAGGTTGAACCACTACTTCTGGCTTGCAAATGACTTCTTTCTTCTACTCATTTATTGATTCCTTGGGTCAGTCAGCAAGACTTCAGTGGACACAGACCACAAGTCAGCTTTGTGTAAAGTGCTGTGGGTTCTGTGGTGAGGAAACACGGACATGGTCCTGACCCTACAGAAATATCCATTGAGAATTAACCTCCTGCACAAATGTCTCCTTCCAGCTGTGAAACCTGCCACAGGGAAGCAGTGTAGGTGATGTTTACATATGACATTCTCTTGTCAGTTTCCACTGAGTTCCAAGAGGTTGCTAGTCTTTCCACATCCTCAATGGAGATGCTTCACTACCTATTAGGACTTGGGAAGAGAGAGGCTATCACTCAGTTTTGGATCCCCAGTTCTTTACCAGTGTTGAGAGCATGCAGGCATGCAGCTAGAGAGACCATGGATGTTTGGTACTAGAAAGAGGAGGTTTTGGCTGGTGGCAGAACATAGTTTCTCACCTGCATCCTTTCAGTGACAAGAGGTGTATTTCTTCAAACCAGAGAAAGGAGGTGGTCTCTCAGAGTGCCTGCGCAACTGTCTTCCAGAAAAGCTGGATGTTGGATGTGTAGTTTAAGGAGGAGCTGGTGAGAAAATAAAAAATCATGCCCTCCTGGACAAGGGTGTGTGAATGCATTGTCAGGAGAAAGTTGACCCACTATGTGTCCTGAGCCATTTGCAAGGGATTTTGCCATGGGTGATCCCAGGAGGGACAACAGGACCATAACTAGTCAGAGGTAATCAACTACCCTCTCATGAGCTTTGGGGGAAGGTTTCAATGTCAGATACGCTCCCAGGAGCCCTCAAATGTACCCAAAGAAAGTGAACCAGAAACCTTCACCCAGCCTAGAAAGACCAGTGTACAATGCCATTAACCCACAGAAGCATCTGGAAAGTCAGCCTCTCAGCGTCAATGATCTGCAGTGCCAGAGAAAACCAGCATTGGAGGATACCTGCTCCAGCCCAGCATGGCTTTGACCCCTTCAAAGGTATTTTCAGTAATTGTAGGAAATGGGGGCTCAGAGAGACAGTCATTACAGCTTGCTTACCCACTTCCTTGCAGTCTAGAAGCCTGAAATATGTAAAATAGTTCAGCTTTTAAATGAAATGGTACTTTTGTTTCTTTTTCACTATCATACAGACTAGTAATTTTAATACTGAATGAGATGGTTCTGTTCACTACACTAACTGGAAGATGTCTGTGATCTGAGAGTGATCTCAGAAATAACACGACCTACATAAGATTTTATCCAGGGAACCAGGGAGAAAGGAGCCAAACATGGTATCTAAGGATTTGAGTGTGCAGGAGGGGTGCAGTCAGCATTGGATTTCAGGAGATCACTCTGACAGCAGGATAGGGAGGAGACATTAGAGGATAAATGTGAATGTAGGGAGACCAGGTAGGAAGTTTGCAGTCTCTGTGCAGGAGGTTAGGAGGAGGGCAGGCTGCAGAGATGGCAAGAGATGGTGAAGTATAGTTTTCATAGTCTCCTTTGTCCTAAGTGTGGCCTTGTCTTCCGGTATGAAAAGCCCTGCGATTGATTTAGTGTCCACTCTCCCATCTAGGACCAATTGTATGAACTTAGCCACAAGGGGTGTTCAGTAAATGATTGGTGATAAATATTTCCTAAATCAGGTGTAATGAGAAAAATGAACTTTGGAGTTTATTTTCCTAGCCTTGCTAAGACATACCAGCCGCTCTGTGAGATTCCAGACCCATTTTCTGGATACCTCCTAGCTTTTATTGGAGAAAAAGAGGGAACAGTGCTTTCTTTCTTTCTGCCAGGCCTCCATCTTCCCTTAGAGACATCCATTTCTCCTCTGTGGCATTTTTGCTGAGCAGAACAGTTCTTAACAGACCTTAACTGCTCCATGGAGATCAAGTGAGGTGGGGTGGAAAGGAGTGTGCAATGTGAACAGATAAAGAACAGTTCTCTGGAAAAGAAATCTCCCTCTGCCTGCCAGAATGCAGAGGCCTGGAGGAATACAGATAGTGAGCAGGAGTTCCTTTGTCACCCAATCTGGTGTTGCTCCCAGAAAGCAAAAAGGGAAAATGGAGATGAGGTATCAACATCGGAATTCTCTTTTTAACACTTCATTAATATGAGTCAGCTGTTGGTAACTCCCAGAAGCAGAGTATTCCTGAGTGAGGTAGCTCCATAAGCTACTTGCATTTAGTAGTTTTTCAGAGGACTCCAAATGGAATATCGATAATTTCCAGACACCATGGTTTCTGCTAACCATCATTATAAGCAATGCTAAGCTTTATCTCCGATATTAAACAGACTTGAACTTTGCCGCCCAGATCTTTATAAAATCATCATATATGTATCAGAAAGTATTATTCCAAAAAAGCAAAACAAAACAGAAAGTTCCTTTTTCTTTTGTTCCATCAATTCATTCAACAAACATTAAACATGGAGTGTGTATGAACGAATACTCTTTTAGGAGTTGGAGATACAAAAATAAGTGAGGCAGTGAAGTACCTTCCCATTGTATTGTAAAATAGAAGCAATATACCATCAATCTAAAATACAGGTTGGAAATTCTATGGAATATAGTTAACTTTATTGATATACTTAATATACTTGATATACTTAATAAACTATATCAATAAAAACTACTAAGAACCATACATCATGGTGAATTATAGAAATAATTTGTATTATATAGGAACTACAGGCAAGAATGTTTACTATTATTGCTACTCTATATTGAAGGTTCTGACCAATGTGATAAGGTAAGAAAAATAAAACATGTAATAGCAGTAAGTGAAAGATAATACTGTCATTACTTGCAGATGATACTGTCTACCTTGAAAATACAATAATTGATGAACTATTAGAGTAATAGATTTCAGCAGCTTAATTGGAGCTCTACCCAAAAAAATCAGCTTTCCTATTTTTTTTTTTTTTTTTTGAGACTAGGTCACACTATTTTTTCCCATGGAACCACAAGCTCACGTTGCCGGGGGTACCATGGACTCAAGCAATCCCCAGTCTCAGCTTCCCAGGTAGCTGGGATTACAGGCATGTGCCACCATGCCTAGCTATTTTTTTGGAACTAGGTCTCTCTATGTTGCCCCGGCGGGACTCAAACCATGATCCCTGGTCCCCGCCGCTGCTTCCTAGGCTGCTGTCTACAGGCATGTGCCACTGTGCCCAGCCTATACAAATTCTTAGTGGAAAATATTTTCAAATATTACAGTTCACAATAGCAATAAATATAAAGACTTTAAGAATAAGCCTTTTAGAATAAGAAATGTTGAAAGACTTAAAAGGAAAACCTAGAAAATTTAAAAGACTTAAAAATTTGATTAAAATAAATCTTAAATCTGTCAATTATCTTTGATGACTTTCTAGTAAGATTTTTTTCGCAATGAAACTTAAATGGCTGGTTCTATAATTTGTATATGAAATAAAATGTGCAAAAACAAATTTCTTAAAAAGGAAAAAAGATAGAAAGGAATTCACTAAACCCAACATCAAAATATATTATAAAATGGTATTAAATCTATATATAATTGCTGCAAGAGCAGAAAATAACAAGTGAAAAAGAAGAGAAAGTTCAGAAAGATTGCAGGTGTGAGATTTTTATAGATGATAGAAATTGCTTCATATCTTGGGAAAAGGACTGAGCTATTTGCTAAATATCAGAAATAATGGCTATCCTGTTGGAAAACCATAGTTAAATCCCTGTATCATGGGTTAATGAGTTAAATATAGAAAACCAGAACTACTGGAGAATAGGGGGGAAAGATTAATGTCATGAAATTGTAGTAGGGGAGGTCTTAGGCAAGATAAAAATATCAATGATAAAGAATTGATGATATATTTTATTATATTAAACTTACTTTATATGACAAGAGATACCATCACCAAAGCAAAAAATATATGTAATAAGCAAAGTATTCCTTTTCAGAATATGTAAAGAATTTAGAAAGTCATTTACCACCAGTAAGAAACAAACATGATGTAAAAAACCCAAGTCATCATCTAGGAAGTAAAATCGCCCAATAAACAAGTAAACAAACAAAAGCATTCTCAGTTGTCATCAAGAGAGCACAAAACAATGAAATAGTATTTCACTCATGATACTGATAAAAATATTAAATATTGACAATAATCAGACACTGGTAAAAATAGGGAAATAGTTATTTGCAGTCACCAGTGATAGGAATATAATTGACTTTTGTCAAATGTTTTAATTCATATCCTCAACCTAATAACTCTACCTCTGAATATCCTTTTACATAACTACTTGCACACATATGTAAAGCAAAGGTTTTTAGTTCAACATTGCTTATCAAGGCAGAAAAACTGGAATCGCCTCAGTGTCCACAAAGAGGGAGGTCCCTTACCTGAGCTGCCAATGAACATTCTTGTGAAGCCTGATGTGTGGATCTAAAGGCAGAGGCAGATCTATCTGTACAGACCTAGAAAGTCCTGAGATTTTTCTCTTCATTCTTCTATGTTAGCAATGAGCAGAGAGATGTGAGGAAGCAGTGTGTAGACTATGGCTGCTTAGCTGTCTTCCAGGCTGTCTTCACTTTGTTTGTATCCCCTTCAGCTGACCTTGTCCAAGGTCATACACCTTCCTCTAGCAACCTGCAGCCAACGACTAACCCTCCAAGAGGGATAAATCCTGGACCTTTGGGTGGGTATAGCCCTGAGCAGTACAAGCCCCACTGACAGGGCCCAGAACTTCAAAGAGACTTGGTCACATGCCTCAGCTTTAATCAACACCACCATTCTGTGGCACCACTATTTGCATAGTTTTGCCAAGGAGGAAAGTGAGGTGCAGAGAGCACGAATAGTTCTAGGCCACAGAACCATTATCTGGTAGAGCTGGGGAAAGGTCCTGTTTCTTTCAAAGGCCGTGATTTCTCCATTAGTCTCTAAGGTCCGCCTGTTAGTCTGAGACCCCATTCTAGATTTTCTGTGTGCATCGCTCCTCTTGCATGATGGCCTGTCTCACATATACACATGACCACGTGACGAGACTGATGCAAAGTGGTGACAGCACTCTGCAGCGTGCAAGCCTGTAAGCCCCTCTCCACAGAAAAGCATGTATTCTGGCTGTTCAATATCTCTGAGGCTCTGGAACTCATTAGTGGGGGCTCATATTGCTCAGTCCTTACCACCCAATGCCAAATTCTGGCTGTGTGACCCTAAGAGGGAAGTGATGTGTGGTGTTTTCTGAGATCACGGGGTGATGTTAAGCTTTAAACGGGACACCTCTGAGTTTTCTGCTTAGAAAATTCTGTGATTCTCAGTAACTGACAACGGGCCACGTGTCAGTTTGTTTACCAAGCTTGTTGTGTTGGTTCCCCCTTCATATCAGATGTTGTATGTTTATGCAAAAGTCTCCTTTGCCAGAAGAGGCAACTGGACTCAGTGAGCTAAATTCTTCACCCAAGCTTTCACAGCTGAAAGCGCAGCCTGGGGTTTCTGACCCCGGACCTGCCTTTCCTCCACACGGTACTGGCACCATTCTGTCATGTTGGTGGAGAAGGGGAGAAAGGAGCCTGGTGCTGGGTGGAAGAATGGACTTTGCTCCTGGTTTAGAGTGTGTCCAAGTCAAGTCCTAACTGCCTGGAGTCTCCGAAGGCCTTTTGAGGGAACTGAAATGAGGCTTCTCTGCTCACATCATTCAGCACCTGGACAATGAATACAAACAGGCAAGCTTTTCTACCAGAAAGAAGCCTGATTCTGTTTTTGTTTTTGTTTTAATTTTTTAAATTTTTCTTACATCATTGTAGTCCCCATAGTTCTCCCACCACCATATCCCTTGAGAACTATCACCAATTTCTCTTGTGTTCATCTCTCCCCTGCTTTGTCCCTCCTTCCTTCCCCTCTTCCCCTCCCCCGCTTGTGCTATATGAATTCTATGGTCTGCTAGTTTTGACTTTTTCTTGACCTGTTTTAAGAACTATTTAGGGTTCCACGTCCGCTCTTCTCCCCCAGCTCACACCCCTCCTCAGCCCTTCAGCAGAGACTGGAGAAAGCGAGCTGCTCTTGTTTCCTGAGACAATTAGAGTGTCTGGAGCACCTGAGACTTAAATAGAAGGAATCTGAATAGTGAGTTGTGAGGCTGAGATGGGAAATAAACCAGAGCTGACTCTCTCCTTTAGTGAGCGGACTGTTCTAGTTTTCTACACTTCCTGGCTCTTTGTTTAGACTCAGCTACAGAGACAACTATTTCCCATCATTGGATGTATTGTAGCAGTGGAATTATTGGACATGAAGTCTTACCTTTTGGTGTATTCAAAAGCATTTCATGGGTATTGTTGTAATTCCCCGATGGTGCCTATGAACACCACAAAATGAATAAAAAATGAAAAGAGTGAAAAACAGTTTCCTTGGGAGAATCTGGAGCATAGGTGAAACATTTTGGAAAGACTCAGCTTCTCAAAGTAAGTATTTAGCTGGACTCCACACGGAAGGCTTTGTGTGGCTGTGTAGAAATCACATGTGGCTCCAGTTCTGCTCAGCCCTTAACTTAGACTCACATTTCCTCAATGTCCCTTCTCTGCTCTTCACTTGCTGACAGACAGAAACCTGAACACTGCAGTTTTGCAACAGTCCTTGATAGAGTTCAGTTCTTTTCACCCTACCCCCATAAAGCACTGAGAGAATTAGTTTTTGAAATCTTCTGGGAACTGTACAGAGATCCTCTGACAGTTGAAGAGGTCTCCTTTCAGGTCCTCTTCCCATCTGTGCAAGTGCTAAGGTGTGTTGCAAACCCTGGAAAGCACTCAGTCACCCTCCCAGCCATTCATTTATTCAGTCCACTTAGAGTCTTTATAGGAGTGAGTATTCAGAGATTGGGAACTATAGACATAATTACTCTTCATGGAGCTTACTATCCAAAGGGAATGCCAGAAAGGAAACATGTAATAAATGAGCAGATATTGTTACAGGTGTGCTGAGGAAAATGACTTTGGTGGAATATTTGAGGAGTATAAGTCATGCTAGGTATTGGGGCAAAAGCTTTGTAGCCAGAGGTAACAGCAAATGTGGTGACCTGAAAACAGGTAGCCAGAGGGACAACAAGGAGGCTAGCATGACTGGAGTAGGAGTTCTGGGGGAGAGCTGGAGGAGAGCATGAGGGTTGATAGTGGGGCATTTTTCAGACCCAGTTCCCAAGGGGCCTGGCAAACCATGCTAGTGAGTGGTCTTAGTTAGATGAGCAATGGGAAACTGTTGAAAGTTCATCAGCAATGGGGAGGTGTGGCTTTACTTGTGCTTTGCACTGCTGCTTCTACCTTTTGCATGGAGAATCAATAGTAGAGGAGCAATAGAGCAGCGAGAGAGCCAGAGGGGAGATTGACAAGGTAGGTTAGTCAAGAAATGGCCTTGATTCCCAGTGTACTAAAGTGGGTTCTAATTCTGTCTCTGTCCCTCTGTAACTGTGCACCATTGGGCAAGTCTCCTAATCTCTCTGGCATTCAACTGTTCACCCCTAGTAAAATAGAGACAAGTATTTTCTCATGTGGTTTCTGGAAGGAGTAAGTATTCATAAAGCCCTCTATAAACCTGGACCATATGCTTATCTGAAGTATAATATGATTCATATTGAAAGGAGGTGGACTCCTGCAGTGCTGGAAAAATCACTCAGCTGCCCCTACATGAGCAACATTTTATTACAGCCTGAGGCTGAAAAGATGCTTTTGTTTCTTTACTGCCATCAATATCTCTCTAAGGGAGGGCGGCTGGTTAAAAATCACACGGTGTGGTCATTTATATGTTGTCATTTACTGGGGTAATAACTTGGAGTGGTTGAGCTTTTTTTTTTTTTTTTTTTTTTTTAGCTTCATGTCTCTGGTCACCATCTGTGAGTGACTCGTGAGCATGGTAAAGTATGTAGATGTGACGTGCACCGAGTGTGAGGGAGGCCTGATGCAGGCCCATTAAGCCTCTGGCCTTGCTCTCGCACTGCCAGCAGGGGTAGCCCCAGCCAGTGCCAAGATACCATGCATCCCCTAGTCCAGAGGACGGCCATGCTCTCACCCACAGGAGTTTCGTCATTTATAGGGTGAAGTCACATAACTGTGGCTTTGAGCCAAGCAAATCTGTCTTTGATCATGAGTTTGGGCCCTTCAGAATCTTTCTATTACAGGGAAAGACCCTGTTTCAAATGCAGTTTTCTGCTGTGGCCCCCAAGTTGATGCTGAGATAGCTGCCCTGTCACCCAGGCGGGTCTCTGGTCCCCAAAAGACCAACTTTACATGTGTGCTGAAAGGATACTGTGTGGGAGGGAACTCTCTGCTCTTCATACAGTGGCCTCTATGTATTTGGTTACCGGGAAGTGTGGCTAGCAGCACTGAAGAACTGAAATTTAAAATGTCGTACATTTGACTACAAATCACTTCCTGTGGCTAGTGTGTTACTACAATTCCAGAAGGATGCTTTTTCTCATAGAAAACCCCTCCTCTGAGTCCCAGGGACATGCAAATCATTAGCTCATAGACCCCCTTCAGTCTCCCTGAGCTTCCATGCCAGGGTTTCTGTCTTTGTGTTTGGGGTGTGTGATGCTACATTTTGTTGGAAGTGGGTTCCCCTCTCAGTGCTTCACCACTCTCGTGGTGAGAATAAAGTGATGATGAAAAGGAAGCCTGTATAGAAGAACATACCCCCACCTGGCACTGCTCTCAGCTTTGGCTTTCTGCTTGACACCTTTGGATGCCTGGTGGAGCTTTGTAAGACAGCAAGTCCTAGAGAGAGCATTTGTATTTCCTATGCCTGCTGTTTAATATTGTCCCCCTAGCACATATGCACACACATACATATATACATGTGCACACACATGCATATATACATACCACACTTCTTGGCCCGTGTGGGAGATGCAATGACCTTGCAGGGACCATAATAGCTAGGCCATGTAGACTCCCTTCATGTGCCCCTGACCAGAGGAACTTACCCCGAGTGTTTTGGGAAGACTTTGCTGAGAGCCAGGGAGTGGGTGGATGAGCTGGCAGTGCTCTGCAGAATCTGGAGACACTTGGATTCATGGTTAGAAATCACATAGTTCAGTCGTTCAGAGCACAAGAAGCCTCAAGTTACTACAGGGCAGATGGGAGAACAATGTGAGTACAATGAGCTGGGACTCAACCTTGTTCATTTAAGTCTATAACCAGGAGAAAAAGATGGGTGACACACCCCCGCTTGATGTTGCATGAGTGTTGGCTGGGAATGATACCTGTGCTCTGTCATTCTGGAATTCTGTTATCTGGCCAAGTCCTGCCCCTCAAATTAAGATACCAGCACCAGGGGGCTTCATTTATGTTATGTACAATGAAAGTCATAAGAGATGTGTGCTCCATGAAGAACAACTCAGGTGTTTGCAGGCTGCAGGTTTAGAATGTGGCTTTTCTAGGGAGAGAGGATTAAAATGTCTGGTGCCACCTGTCACAGTGGGGGGGGGTGTTCAAAGCCCACAAAATCTGTTAGAAGCAGGCAGCCATGAACAGCCCAAAGTTAGGTGTGAAGTCACGGCAACAGGACCCTGGTGGACATGCTCCTGTGAAAGGTTCTGTTTAAATCTCCTGGCTGGTTCTGTTAAAAATACAAGTTTAACAGGAACTGTCTTTAATTTGGGGGTGGCCCTGTTTTCACCCTTGGTGGTCATTGCTCAGAGCTATTTTTATTCCTCATGGCATGAGAAAACCAAGCAGGGGTTTTTCAATGACAGGTGATTACTTGGAGGAAGTGACATCTTCCTCATGTTGCCTCTTTGCTCAAACCTGTGTTGGAGGGGATGTGCTTATGAACAGGTGGTTTGGGTGTGTAAGGGGCTCACTGTGGGCTGTTTCCAGAATGTGCTTTTAAAAATTATGGTCAAATTTCCCTTGATTGGGGAGAATTATGATTTATAAAAGCCTGAGCCATTTGTGTTTCCCTTTCCAATATAAAAAGTGTTATTAATTTACCCTCTGAAAAGGTTAAGATCAAAGAGAAGATAAAAGCTGCATGAATACTATTTCAAGAACATAAAGTTCAATTGTTTCTACTAACAATAAAGGTTTGGGACAATGTCTTTGAAAATGAATACTGAAAAATGCTTTTTCCTTTTTTTCTGCCTTTGTTATTGGTTTTTAATTGCCAGTGTGGTTATACAGTGCAAACAGGCTGAGATTTAGTGAAAAATGCCTCAACCAAGACTTCCAAAAAGTACCTCAACCAAGACAAACATTCTCATCATCTTTAGCATTAATCATATCAAAAATGCCAGCTCATGGACTCCGGATAACTCACTGGAACTGTGTGAATTGTTTCAAATGGGTTTTGTCCTTGGGGCCCCAGAGAATCCATCAGTGCTTATGAATCATTTTAGACAAATTCGTCCTTGGTACAAATAGTGCTACATTTAAAGTTCCTGCCGATACTTCCCTTTTCCAATAAAAGGCTTTTACTGGACGTTTCAGGGACATGAAGTTGAAGACAAATACTGTTTTATATAGTTAGTGGGATCAACTCTTTTATGGTATGTTTTATAAGTCTTGCAGGACTTTTTTTGCTCCTTTAAGGTTTTCTTTGAAACTTAGAGCAGAGACTGTAAGTCCTGGTGTTATCTGTGGCAAAATGGGAGGGATGGACTCCAGGGTCCTGGGACCAGAGGCTGGTGTTTTGTATGGAGGGGACCCTGCCCTCCATGTTGTGCTGCCTGAAGATATAGGTCCATATCCCCTAAATATGTTACTCCCCCAAAGTAAGTGGGACTTACGCCATTTCATCGCTAAACAAAACATTCTTGACCAGAATCAATCACACCATCAGTGCGTTCCCGCCCTTCTGAGAGGTGGGGCATACTCTGTGCCTTCCTGCCTCCATTCCATCTGGAATGTCACCGGCACTCATGCATCCCACTCTCATCTCCTGCTCACTCACACACTTCCTCCTAGCAAACACTCCACCCATCCTTTAATTTTTATAGGGAAATTTCTTCTTCCTATGAATTTTCATAGCACATTGTCTCTATGGTAACTATTTATAAACAGGTTTTGTCTCCATCTAAAAGTGTATAAGCTCCCTAATGAGGTAAAATGATATTTTATTTTTGTAAATACACTTCTTTCTGCCCTACACAGTGTACATTTTGAATAAGTTTGTTGAATGACTTTTAGGGAATTGCTCAACACCTATGTGTCAGGCACAGTAGAAGTTTTTTCTAAGATGATATGGTCTCCACCCATGTCACTTTTTTTGTTTGTGTGTTTTTTTGAGACTAGGTCTCGCTATTTTTGCCTGTGGAACCGCAGGCTCATGTTGCCCGGGGTACCACAGACTCAAGCAATCCCCAGCCTCCCAGGTAGCTGGGATTACAGGCGCACGCCACCACACCCAGCTATTTTTTTGGGACTAGGTCTCGCTACGTACCCCCGGTGGGGAACCATGATCCCTGGCCCCTGCTGCTGCTTCTAGGCTGCTGCTTACAGGCATGCACCACCATGCCCCACCTCCACCCATGTCACTTGTAAATAACTATCACAAGGGCGTGTTTCAGTTTCCCACAATTATGTAGCAAACCACACTAAGCATAATGGTATAATGTACTAGTATAACATTAAATTGTGCACAGGTTCTGTGGGCAAGGAGTTTGGAAAGGACATATGGGGAGGCATCTTATTTCTGTTCCCTAATACAGGAACCTCATCTGGGGGAGATTTGAACAGCTAAGGGCTGAAGCAGCTAGGGCTGGAGGATTTACTTCCCTGCTTCTTTATTCACACAGCTGGCATGTTGGCAGAGATAGCTGAACTCATTGGGGGCCTGTTACCTGCTGTTTGATCAGCTGGAGTTGGGGAGAGCATATTCTTTACTTGGGCACTGGCTTCTTTCAGTGTGAATATCCCAAGGGGACAAGAAGCCACAGCCTTTTTCTGAGCTTTCCTTGAAGTCAAATAATACCTTCCCATTGTGTCTTACCAATTGTAAGAGAGTCATGAGATCCACCTAGTTGAAAGGGGAAACTAAATCCTACCTCTTGATGGGGGAAGTAGCAAGCCACATTGCAGAAGAGCATGAGAGTAGGAAATAACATTGCATCCTTATTTGGAAAATACCATCTACAACATTAATTGTCCAGGAGTGTGGGATCCAAGGCAAGCTTCATAGGTAGGAATGAGGAATCAGGAAAGGATATACTGGGAGAAAAGACTCTACATGAGGAATAATGGTGGAGTTCAAGAAAGCAGAGGGGATGGAGAGAAAGTGTCCATTGAATCTGTCAACATGGCAACTGTTGAAGAACATCTCAAACTAAATAGAAATAGTGGCAAGGAGAATGAAACAGACCAAAGAATGAATACATTTTGATGAAACTCACTGGAATTTTAATGACCCCGTTTTATTACAGGTTCAGGAGGTGCTTACTTCTTCACTTGCTAGCTTAGAATCACTCAAAGCAGTGGCCCTGGCTCCCTCAGGCCCCCTGCCAAGGAGATAGGCCCACTGTGGTTTAAGTAACTTGGAGATCTTGTGGGGTCGGTGTTTTGACTCTCTTGCAGTCATGGTTCAGGATTTTCACACACCACCGAGGGCCAGGGCAAGCTTCTCAGTTTTCTAGATACCCTCTCAGGGCTTGTGAAGCAGCAGGACTGCCCCAGAAAGGTCGGGATTCTTTTTGCAAAAGTGGTGAACACTGCACGTAGCCCAGAGAGCCCACTCTGTCTGCCCTTCCCCTCCTATGGGCTCACACAGGGAAACAGATGCTTTCATATAACTCTCAGCACTGAGGCAGCGTTGCTCTGCCCGGGCCCAAAATACCCCTCCAGGGCCAAATTCTTAAAACCCCAGGGGCCCTGCAGGGATTTTTGAACCCATTGATTTTGAACTTGTCATAAAATGTAATGGTCGGTATATTTTTTACTGCTGAGCCCAGGGAGTTCATAGACCTGAAACAGCTAACAGTTTTTTTATACAGCTTTTGAAGCATGTTTTAAAGGGTTTCAGGAACCATGGGATGGTCCTCCTTGTTGTATCACTTAACATGAAAAGTTCTCATCCTTTTTTCTCTTGTTGGAAACAGTCTGTGGACCCCTTCTCAGGTTTTGGATAAAAAAAGGCATTGAGCTATGAAGACACCAGTATTATTGAAATCCAGTTACCAGCCGGGCACAGTGGCTCGTGCTTGTAAGCTTCAGCCTATGAAGCGGCCGGGGCTAGGGATCGCGGTTCGAGTCCCGCCTGGGGCCCTTAGCGAGACCTAGTTCCAAAAAAAATAGCTGGGCGTGGTGGCGCTCGCCTGTCATCCCAGCTACCTGGGAAGCTGAGGCTGGGGATTGCTTGAGTCTGTGGTACCTCAGGCAACGAGAGCCTGCAGTTCCACAGGCAAAAATAGCAAGACCTAGTCTCAAAAAAAAAAAAAAAAAAAGAAATCCAGTTACCAAAAATGTTAAAACACGTCTGTGACATAGGAACAGACCTGCTTTTTACTCACGCATTCATTAAGATCTGAAAATTTGAAGTTCTGATGAGCCTGAACAGTATGTCAAGAACTCTCCAACCACAATATGATGTGAAATAGCTCAGATTTCTATTGATGACAATCACAGGTCTTTCTAAGGATTCTGTAACTTGCTACCCACATTGATAATGAAAGGAAATACTGAATTTCAGGGAGATATTAATAAAAAATATTGATTTTTTCCAAAAAAAAATCACAAGTTCAAAGACCCCCCCCCTGAATTCCCTACTATATTAAGAACCTCCTTTTTTTTTTAAATGTCATTTTTGTGTCATTTTTCTTGAGAGTAGAAAGACAGGCATAGAAGCCTATAGTTTGTGTGATGTGCAGTCATAGGTCATCTGTTCTTTGAGGGTGAGGAGCTCATGAATAATTTTGGAAGTTGTCCAAGTCCCAGTCCCATCGCTTTGCAGTTTTTGCCTTTGGAAAACGTGGAACCTTCTGATGGAGGGTCAAGGCTTCCAGAGTTCCTGTCAAGAAGAGAAGGAAAAGGAAAATTTGCCCTGGCTGAGGAGACCTAGAACTGATTAGTCTTTGAGCTGTCCCAGGGCCCTAAGCTCTTCATGGAGCACTAGCTTCATAGTTTTGGATAATAAAGAACAGAGTAAAACTCAGAGTTCAGAGTAACGGAGTTGGGTGGTTACAGCGATAAGTCCGCATCTTGTCCCCACATGCCTCCTGGGTCTGCTTGTGTTTTGGTCAGACATGAGCTCTGGGTCATCCCTTGCACCTTATCTAGCTTTCCTCACCTCTTTAAAGATACTGCAGCCAACAAATTCAGAATGGAATTTATTAGGTGGTATCTTCCGTTTGGTTTACTAACAGCCAGATCTAAGATGGGGATTTCCGCCAGAGATTTATTGGGGAAATGCTTTCAGGAGGGAGAGCAACTGGGAACTAAATGTAGAGTGAGGCTGTGATTTCAGGAAGAGCCCAGCTTCAGCCTGGCCCCAGGGCAGCTGTGGCATATAACTGTACCAGAGCTCATCTGCCCAGAGGCCTGTTAGCCATGGCTTCAGCCAGCCAGAGGGGTGGGGCACTATTCGTTTCTGTGCTGCATTTAAAAATTACAATTTTACCTTATCTCACTGTTCCAGTGGCTAGAAGCCTGGACTTGGCCCAGCTGGAGTCCCTGCTCAGGGTCGCAAAGCTATAACGCGGATCAGCTGGTCTTGTCTGAGGTTTGGGGTCTTATTCCTGATTCACGTGGTTGGTGGTAGAATTCATCTATTGCAGTAGCACTCATGATGGCTGGCTTCTGAAGATCAGCAGGTGTGTGTGTCTACTGCTGCAGTTGTTAGCTCAGGGGGGACCTGAGCTGCTCTTTATAGGGTTTGCCTGAGAAGGCCCCCCCTTAGCTTTGATTCATTCCACTTCAACCGGCACCTTATTTATATTTGCAGAATCCCTTCACCAGTGCTATGTAATACAACAGTCATGGAAGTGGTATCCATGTTTATAGTTCTTCCTATCCTGAAGAGGTAGGGATCATAAGGGACCTGGGCATTGGGGTCATCTTAGGATTCTGCCTTTTGCAGGGCATCTCCTGGCAGGCATCTCTGGAAGAGATGGCCCCCACAAGCCAAGGGCAGGGCTCCTGAGAAGGTTGCAGGTGTGAGTCATTAGTAACCAAAGCATGTAGCAGCAAGGAGGTGCTACTACCAGCTGGCAAGAGGCATTTGTAGCAGGGCATCTGCTATGCAAGGGAAGTTCCCAACATCCTTCACTTTAAAAATAGAGGTCAAAGCCAATGTGGCATGAGCTACATTGAGGGCCTGACTTCTTCCCCTCATGCCACTGTGAGCTCCTGAGTTGGCAGTAAAAGTGTAGGCATGAGAACAAATCACTACACAGGTCACCATGCATGCGGTGCTGGTCATGCAGACCAGTCTGGACAAAGAGGAACTTGTCACCTGCATACCACTACCACCCTGCGGCTCTCCAGGCCTGAGGGGTCACGTTTGAGACCTTTTACAGCTATCACAATGCAGCTTTTTTTGCCACATTTCTCTACTAGTGAGAGGCTGGGAGTCACAGGATCCTTGGGTTCAGGGAGGCATCCCTTCTCCTCTCAACTCAGATCAAAAATATTCCCAGCACGGCTTCCTCTCTAGTCCATGCTGCATTCTCACAGTCTGGAGGTGCATAACGAAGAGGGAAACTGTTCTATGATCTTGAGGTATCTTTATCTATGGGTCCTGTGCCTACATCTCCCTTGTGCAGACTTTCCAGGTGATTGTATGACGTGCACACGGGGCAGGTTAACTGTTGATTCAGACAGATGGATGAGAATCCCAGAACCCTGGGGTGGATTTTACAGGCTTCTGTGCTCTCAAGGACAGGTGTAGGCTGGGCCAATTGTATGCAAACAGGCAGGCAAGGCAGGGCAGGGACTTGGGAAATAAGCCGGAGACTAAACTTCCTATTCCCCCAGGAGTCTTTACATTCTCTCACCTCTTGTGTAGTCTTGCTGCTCGGAGTGCTGCTGCCCTCACTACCACTTTTATCCCTGCCTCTAGCTCAGGCACACATGCTTACACATGCACACGCCCATGCTTTTGGGGCCAGGTGTCCACAATTACAGATGTACATGACCCGTGCCCACGGGTGCACATGTGCATCCGTGCCCACATGTGCACATGTGCATCCGTGCCCACGGGTGCCTGTATTAAACACGATCAGGGCTGCAGGTGATAGCCACAGGCTAGTGATGTAAAAAGCCTAATTAACTCATTTACCCTACAATGCTACAGTGATCTTAGTGGCTATCCCTTGGATATGTCAAAGGTTAATAATAGGATGCTGAACAGGCAGGGGCTCTGTATCTATCCCCCTACCTCCAAGGCCATATGTTATCAGTGTATTGTGTGTATATGGATATAAGGATGAGTTTCTACTGCCATGGTTTTTTGTGGCACTGAATTACTGTGTGGGTTCAGAGTCCTTAGACGCAGAGCTTGAGACAGAGATTGGCTCGCTCTGGAGGGGGTCCTCTTAGGAGTGGGGAATGACTGGGTGAAGGCAAGGAAGGTCAGGAGAAGGAGCTGTGGATATTATCTTGGTTGGAGACCAGCTATGATCTGATTCCATGGGAGAGCGCTGGGGAATGAAGTGTTCCACGGAGTATCCCACCTGAGGCAACCGGTTATCACCCTTTTGTGTTCTGTGCCAGTCATTGTTAATGGAGGAGTAGGCATAAAGTTCTGGGTGAGGGGCTCCCATTCAACCAAGGGCACCTTTGAGCTAACCGTGCAGCTGGGATAGGGGCACACCAGCCAGTTCTCCTCTTCCATTTCCAGTTTCATCACTTCAGATCATTTCTGAGAATCTTACTGGACAGCAGATGATATCATGGCAGCCCCCTGTCCACAGAAGGCAGGCCCAGTTGCCTGGTTTCAACCTCCTCAGATGGTGATGAGGATGCAGCTGCTGGCGCTCAGTTCAGATGCTTTCCTTGAGGCTCACCTGTGATCTCCAGTTATCACAACAGTCATGCAAGGTCGAGCCTATCAATCTAGCTCATGTCTGAGAAGACAAATTTGGCGAGATCAGCGCAGTTTCTAAGCTTTGCGGTTTCTAAGAGATGGAAGTGAAGTGGGGTCCCCTCAGTCCAGGTGCAAAGCCCTTGCTCTCCACCTTGTCTGCTGCCTATTTCCAGATCTGCAGCTGCTGTCAGACCTACATGCTATCTCTGTGACTGCTATGACCACCCTTCCAACCCTTGCCAACCTGCTGAACTTGGTTTTCCAAGACTCCAAGGTCATTTCCTCTCAAGGATCTTGGCACTGCCACCTTGTTCTGGGTCAGAAGCAGTTTCTGCTCATCAGGTTCCCACAGTTCTTATGTGGGCACCCTTTCCTCTGCGCCCCATCTTTTTGTTCTCACCCTCCTGACTGCTCCTACCTCCAATGCCCTCATCCTGAGGTGGCGCATGCACTGGCATGCAGCTGCTAAAGGCAACCTGATGGGGATTCCTCTGGAGAGTTAGTCACAGCGTCTATCCACTCACCCTCCACTTCCCACCTGCTTCTTGCAGCTGAAGTGACCCCTGTGAGTTTGCTCACCCCAGAGAGGGTACCACATTTCCCCATTCCCCACGTGGCTAACAATGTCACAACAGCTTTTCAGGCAGGGGTTGAGGTAGGGAAATGTTCTCATAACAAATGTTTAGGTCAATGCTAAGATGCATCTCGGTTTCAGAAACTTTAGTGGGAAGCTAGAGAGAATCCTTAGAATTAGGGTAAGATAGCAGTAGAAGACTGATTATTTTCCAAATGTGTCATGGGGATGCTTAAGTTCCGGGGGGCTCTGGTCACAGAGCTGGTACCATTAGGGGGTGGTAGGCACCATGGATGGGCAACCTTGAACTGGGCCTCCTTGGAAGAGGTGAACTGGTTATACGTGTCAGACTAATAATGATGTCCACTTCATCATGTGATACACAGCTAAAGTCATATGTTGTCATTAAAATTTCCAATCTCACTGAGAAACGTTCACACACAAGATATACTGATTTGCTCACCACTCATTTCCTGCTCTTGTGTTGGAATTTCTTTCAATCCCATAGCTTTTCAG
Organism: Uropsilus gracilis; assembly: GCA_004024945.1. Classification (NCBI taxonomy): domain Eukaryota; kingdom Metazoa; phylum Chordata; class Mammalia; order Eulipotyphla; family Talpidae; genus Uropsilus; species Uropsilus gracilis. The sequence goes on along the minus strand of PVHY01007002.1, from coordinate 45,655 downwards.
AGTTCTGTCTGGTCACTGTTTATAACTGAACTTGTCCAGAGATAAAGAATCCCCGTGTGTCCTGTCTCATAAGACTGTTGTGGTTAGTTGTGCCTTTTAGAATGTGTTGTTTAGAATTATTTCTAGAATTTTGTCCCTTGGTTTTCATTCCAATTTCCATCTGTTTATGTATTTTTAAATTTATGGGACTCTACATGAGGACACACTTGACCTCAGTTTACTCTCTTGTAAAATTGGAAATAGGTCCTTGCTCCATACGTGGTTCGTCATATGGTTTCATTTTGTGAAGGGCAGTTTTTCACAGATTTTCATGTTGACGACACTGTTGAGAAGGTGTGATAGAGATGACCACAGTCGCCGTTTGCTGTTCATCAACAGCATATGTGTCCCTGTGCCAGATGTTTTCTATCATAAAGTTGTTTCTTTCATCATGTGTCTCTCTTCATTTCTGAATTTCATATTTTCCCACTTTGTGTTTCAGTCTGACTCACTGGTCTTCTTTTCTGCGGCCTAGCCTATAACAACATATCTCTTGTCTGTTGCTGCAGATCAACAAGGACCTTGGGGCGAAACATGGCACGAAGGACCACTCACTCCCCATGCTTTCCTTCTCCTTGCGACCTTAGCCCTCAAGTCCTGGCCGCTGTGTGTGTCCTTGAGCTCTTAGTTTCGTCTTCGTGCTGGTCATCATGAGATGACCAGACCCTTCTAAGAAGCTGCCTTTCAGCCATGATTCTGCGTTCAGGTTCTCAGCTGCTCAGTCCACACGGCTACAACCTGCTAGCAGCTCATGGGGAGTGCCACTGAGGGTCAGGGTCATCTCTATATTCTTTCCTTCTCTTTGGGACTCTAGACGTTGGAGTCCTGGCTGTCTCGATGGTTGTGATATCTCAAAGTAGGGCTCCCTCTCTCTCTCTCTCTTGCCCTCTTCCTCTTTCTTTCTGTCTCTGTCTCTTGCTCTCTCTCCACCCCCCAGCATTTCTACTTCTCTGTGACATGGTAGCTCTTAAGAGGGTTATGCTATTATTAGGAACACAAAATCATCAGGTTGCTTTTGAAAGAATCTAAGCTTATAAGAAATGAAAACTATCATGTGGCATTTTAACTGCCCTTCTAATCATTAGGATCATAAAAATAAAGGAAAAGCCTGTTCAGGTTTGAAGATTTCTCATTTTGTGGAGTGTGAGGAATTTGTGCAAGGAATCTGTAGGTAGAAGTAGAGATGGGTACAGAGTGCAGAGAAGTACTAAGAAAGAATAAGGATGGAGAAGACAAAAAGAGCACCTGTTTAGACAACAGAAGGTTTTCCCCAAACCAGTTAGCTGGCTATGTGTTGGTTGCTAGGTTGCTGCCCTTCTGTGTTGTTTGCAAATTTAAAGTGAGGGTTGCTCTTCCTGCTTCATTTAATTTACTGTTCAGCTGCTAGTTAGCTAAGTTAGCTGTTAATCCTTCCTTTCCAGGAGGAAAGCAGCTGCGAGGTTAGTTTCTAAGGTGCATGACTGGTGGTCGGTGTGTGGTGCTCAGGTTTTACCTTCTGATCGTAGTCCAGATGGAATCAGGGGGAAACCCCTGGGTGTTGCTCCCTGATGGGAAAGCACATCTGCCTTTTGCCAGGTGGGGACATTTTGAATTGGATACATACCCCATCAGTGAAAATTCCATGGTTCCACAAGTAAGGTGACAAAAGACTTCTGGGCTTCTGATGGTGACAACTGTCTAGATGCTCTGATTAACAGGGCTGCGTGTTCTTACTCTGGTGGAAATCTGGGGTGGGTGACACTGACTCTCAGGTGCCACGGTCTCTCCTGCTGGATTTTCTTTGGTACTGTTACTTCATTTTCAGAGCCAGTGAATTAATTACCAGGGAAAGCCCAAGGGGCTCTCAGTGAAGGAACAGGGGTCTGTAGGACTGTGTTGGGGCACATTTCCCTGGGGTCTCACTCCCTCTTGTCAGCAGACCCTTTGAAGCCCAACAGATTCCCCCAGAGAATCCGGAGAACATCTGTGCATGTAGTGTGAGCTGAGGAAGGAGGCTGTGGGCTGGAGGAGATCAGAGTCCATCTGGGAAGATGGGGTAGGGGGACAAGGTGGTTTGGGGCAGGTCTTTATCAGCCAGTATAATGAAGGCTGACCCTGAACACTGTGGCAAGGGATGGCTTTGTAGAAGAGGATACGAAGCTTGGAGTTTTAAGGTCTTACCATATGTTTAGGGAGATTCCTTGCAAAGCTAAGAGTTTGGAGACAGACAGGGGAGTTCTGTGTTGTATGAAATTTCCAGGTATTGTCGCATACCTATTTCTTCTCCTGGTTCCTCATTGGACACAGTGCCTCCAGTGACCACTCCCCCGCACCAAACACTGGGGCATCTCGTATCTCTTTCTTGATAATCACCAAGTCCTGTCATCTCTTTTCTCTAAGTCGCCTTCACACCTCTCCCCCTTTCCCCATACCCACTGCCAGGTCCTGTCCAGGCCCTATCTTTTCCCCTAAGTCCCTATAGCAGCTGCTTCCCTGGGCTGCTTGTCTACAGGCTGCCCCCATTGACCCACTTCCATAATACAGCCAGAGGGACCTCTCTAGAACACAACCTTCTACAGTCTCCTTGCTGGCCTCCCTGCTTCAAGTCTTACCCTTGTTGATCCATGAAAGCCAGGGAGATTTTTCTCTCATACACCCATAACGTCACCTTACAGCTTCCCTGTCCTCAGCTGAAGCTTTCCAGATTTTAGGATGAAGTCAACACAGCCTGTCTCCCTTGAGACCTGGTCTCTGTTCCAACCTCTTCTTCCTCCACTCCTTCCCACAAGCCTGACCTGTCTTTGGGACTCACATCAATCCACTGGACGCACTATGCCCAGTCCACATTGCTGACCAACCATGCCTGCTCTGTGGCCAAGTCCTTCTGTCTTACGACTAAGGCCAGAGGTACCTTCTCTGGGAAACCCGCCGGACCTCAGTCTGCATCAGGTGTCCCTCATGTGTTCTCAAAGCCACCTCTGTCTGAGTGCATGACCACTGGAGTGTCAGCACTTGCCTGCTCCCCCTGAAGACCTTTCATCTCTGTCTCCCTGTGCCCAAAACACTGCTGTGGCATATAGTAAGCACCCAGTACATTTCGAATCAAGCATATGTACAGCTGCCCATAGAACTTCAGCCACTGCAAATTCTGCCACTCATCTAGGGTGTTCTCTTGGCAACTCCTTCCATTTTCAAGAACAAGAGACTCCTGTAGATGTTTACCAGGAAAAGCTTCATTCTTGCCTCTTCATATGCTAGAATAACTGTTCAACTTTAGAAGCTGCAGTTTGTAGTGGCAGTTTTTTTCTTTGTTTAAGCAGCAAAATTTCAACAATTACCATCTGTGCAGAACCCTGAGCCACCTCTAATCTAAGGAATCCATCTACTTAATTGCAACACAGAGCAAGGGAAGCTGCATGTGCAAAGATGCAAAGAAAACCAGTAAACGTTGCTGCCACTTCTTTTCCTTCGTAGCTGGGCTAAAACAAGCATGATGTGGAGGGAGGGGCTTCCTCGTGTCATGGGGCAGAGGGAGTTCTTTCAGAGTCCCCTCTGCCCTGAGCTACCAGAATCTGTAGTAAGAGACTTCTTTTCAGATTTCTTAGTTAAGACAGGCTTGTGTAATCAATGCCAGCACAACCTCTAGATTTCAGATGTACCTCTAGATGTCAGAATTCATTACTCATTCCCAGTCAGCTTTGCCATGGTTCAGCTTTGCTCCACAGTGTTCATGTTTTATGGCAACATGCTTAGAAACCATTCCCACTGCAGGCGCCTATTTCTTGCCATCATTTATTCCCATTCATCCTTGTGTGAGAAATACCTCCTGCCCTGTATCCTCTTAAATAAATAGGTAACATTTTAGGGTGATGTCAGAGCCATAAGGAGTTGGGGTCATTTATAAATAGATCTTACAGAAATAGTCTTGTTTCTGGTTAAAAGATCCCACCACTTAGGAGCTTTGGGGTACATGGCAGTGTCTCTGCCAGAGGATCTCTGAGTTGGTCACTGAGGTCCCAGCTCAGTAGTTACACAGGTTAATATAACCTCTGCTAAGGCCTTGGCCCAACCTGTAGAGTGTCTGTGACAACCAGGAAGCCTTCATGCCTCTGACTCCCCTCTTCCACATTCAGTGCCTGCTCCAAGGATTTACATGCAGACCATCAGACAGATCTGCCTTAAAGAAACAACAAAGTATTTATTTGTAAAAGCATTAAGTACACTCATACACTACTCTCCATACCCCCTGACAATCTTTAAATTCTTTTTATCACAGTCAGCAAGTAGAAAGAATCTGGATCCCAGGTGTGTGTCTTGCTTCCAGATAGGATATGGGCATTAACAGTCGGTTCCTAAAACACGAAATTTGAGACAATTTTTTGGACACAGTTATTCAAAGTTTCTTTCTTCACCCCCATGTCCACCTTTGGCAGTGGCCTGGCTAATACCTATGCCCTGAGGAAGCACAGGGATCCATGACCCAGTGAATTGGGTGCCATTCTTTCTCCCAGGCAGTTGAGTGAAAACAGAAACTACAGGCAAAGCAGGCTTGAAACTCTCTTCAACTTTATTCGACCTGGTGTGTACCCTTGACTTGTTTGGACCCTTTTTTGAACCTCTCACCTAGGGAGCTGGGGTTCATAGCACCCCCCTTTGGGAATGGCACCCACCTGTGGTTTTTATCTGGGGGCCTCACCGTTCTCTTGCTACAGTGCCTTTTGGGCCCAGTGCTGGTTGTGGAGGTTCATAATAACACACTGTGTGTGCCTGGGAAGGGATGTTGGCCTGAAACCATCTCCAGGATGGATGCTAAGTGGAGAGAGTCATGTGCCTACCTGTGCTCAGACTGGGTGGGCACCCCAGGTCTGATGGGTGTATATGCTGTGGGAGAAGGGTCTGCATATCAGTGAGGGCAGGAGCAGGCTCCTCACTCTATCCTCTTGGGAACTTTAGGAACTTGCTGCTGTTTCTGACAGAACACTCTGCTCTAGACTCCACCAGAATGAAGTCCTTGACTCTGCACGTGCCCTGTGGCTGGCCTCTGCCTGCTCGGTCACTCCCAGACATGGTCACCCTGCTTCCCTGCTGGCTGCCAAGTCCTTCTGACAACAGTGGCAGAGCAGGGGAGACTGGGTTCTTTGGTGCTGCTTCTCAGACTCACCCCGCACGGGAAACCCACTTCCCCTACAATGTGCTGGCCTGGGTGGGGACTCCCTCCCTTTACTCCTGCCTCTGATTCTAACTTACAAGCCTGGGGTCTCAGAGTCCCCAGGTAGTGGTGACACCTTATGCAAAAAAAGTCAAGAACTCCAGGATTAAAGAGGTGTCACTCAAAATCCTGTCAGTCCCATAACCTGGGGAACTTGGCCTTGCACCTTCATTTTCTTTGTCTGGGCCATGGAGGATAATAAAACCTAGCTCTTGGACTTGGGGATGCCCATCTCTCTAGAATACCTAGCATTGTACCTGTTGGCTACCTTCCCTTCCCTCTCCCCATCCCCTTTGGTGTTGTGATTATCAGACTCATTCCCTTGGGTCATGGAACCCTTGGATTTCAAAGGAAAGAACACAAAGCTACAGTCAGACTTTCTCCCCGGTTCTCCTGATCACCAGCTCTGGGAAGCCGCCAGGCCCCTCCGTGTTGTCAGGCTTCCACCCCAACACAGGATCCATATGACTCTCAACACAGGACTTTGATCATCAAAACATGAGTGCCAAGGGTTCGCACTGCACCAAGAGAGTGGGATCTCTGCTGCTGCCAGCTCGCGTCTAAGAATATTTGGGAGATGAGTAAAGTAATGTCTCCCATATGCTCAGGAGAAGGCGATTTAGCACCACACAGGGTGGAGTAGAAAGGCACTACTCGTTAACAGAGCAGCCTTGAACGAGACATGAACTGCTCTCGGCCTCCGTTACCTCATAGGAAACTGGATAGTAATAAAAGCCTACCTTACAGGGGGGCTCCTGGGAGGTGGTGCAGGGAGGCCTTTGTTGGCTGTGATGTACCCTGCAAGGGGCAGCAGCAGTGGCTAATGCACGCTTGTTTCTTGTTTCAGCGGAGGGTGCAGGACGTCATCAGTCCCATCGTGTTTGAGGCTGCCTACAGCTTGGGAGAGCATGTGATTGGTGAGGAGGAGAGGGAACTGCCAGCGCTGACGCCAGTGCTCCGTTGGAAAAAGGGACAGAAGATCGCCCAGAAGAATCAGGTAGAAGCTTAACGCCTGCCCCTGGGACCTGAGATGGTGGGGCACATGGCAGGCATGGTGGCCCAAAATGCGGGAGCACTGTGGGTCCCCGCTGCCTGGAGACCACGGCCAGGGCACTCCCTCTCCCTGCGCCTCACATTCCTGATCTGGACAGTGATGACATGTGTGATTAGGGAGTTTGCTTCTAAGAACCACACGATTTGGTCTCACATGCTGAGGCTATTCTCATGTGGTTAGAAAATGATGATCCATTTGAGGTCATGAACAGGCCACTTAGTCCCAACGGGCCCCCTTTCCTCGACTGATTTCCAGAGTTGAAATCAGCGTACAGTAGGTGCTCAGAACATGGTTTATTGGTGGGGGTATGTGTGGGTGAAGATGCAAGGAAGTCATCTTGCTAGACTTGCTGGCTGAGTTAGGAAGGCCCCACCTACATGTCCCTAGAAGCCAGAGATGCAGAGCACCTGGGGTACATCCTGTCAGCCCTCGGGGCTCTGGATGTGCTGCTGTCTGGGGGAGCTCTGGAGCTCATGTGGGTGTAGGCCACCTGAGGCTCTACGAGGTGGGTGTGAGCCTACAGAGCAGACTTGGGGCAGCACTACCTGCCTGACACTTGCCCTCACTCTTGTGGGTGGGCAGTGCTGATGGTTGTGCAGGAGATGCACAAGGAATCTGTGATTCCAAGTCCGTTTTAAATCTTGCCTTAACACCTAAGATCACCTTGGGCCTAGGGTCCTGGGTAGAGTTAGGGAGAAACTGATTTTTGGCTAAATCAGACTCCTGTGCAGGGTGTGGACAGTTTGTGGAGCCATCTTCCAGTCCGACCCTTCAGGTTCTTCCAATTGCTTTGAACGTAGGGGGAAATTAGCAGGTCAGCGGCCATGGCTCAGAGACTAGAGTTGTACATGGAGCTGCAGAGAAATGCTTGGGATTCAAGATATCCATCCAGATGTTCGAGCAAGTGGGGGGGGATTTGTACCAAGGGATCCCCATTTTCTCCCAAATCCTCTCCCACCTGGTCTTAGGTCAGGCTTCCTAGAAGCAGAGCTTGAGACAGGGATTTGGAAAGATGTGCTCAAGAGAGGCTATCCTCTTGGGATAGAACCAACAGGGAAGTCAGGGAAGAGAAAGGGCCTGGGCCAGGATGTGGTCTCAACTAGCATCTAGCCTTGGCCTGAAGCATTAGTTCCAACAAAGAGTTACAGTCTCCTGGAGACAGGGAGCTGGTTTTTTGTGTCCCTTCTTAGCTGTTGGCTGGTGTGTGGGGTTTAGAAGGGGAATGTTCCTTTTCCTGAGGGAGGCACCCTTCAGCAGAGAACAGTTCTCTGGAAGCAATCATTCCAAATGAAACAAGGATGGTAACTAGAAGGAGCAAGGCATAGGATACAGGAGACTGTAGAACTACTGAAGTCTGATGACAACAAATCTCAGACTGACAACTGTGCAGCAAGTATAAAAAAGAGTAGATTAATTGAAAACAGGTACTAGTCAACTTCAAGAAAATTGAAGCCATCAATATACAGAATGACATAGTTGTAAACATACAGAATATAGTGTGATGGAATATATACTTTTTCTATGGGTAAAAAAAAAAAAAAAAGCAATTCAAAACTCCCAGAAAGATACAAATGAGGTCATTATGTCTTCAAATATAAAACAAAGTTTAAAGGGAATTTGAACAAATAAAAGAGTACAAGAAAGAGACTTAATAGTAGAAATATTCTTTCAATAAAAATTAAGTATTCTAGTTTAACTTTGCACCTTAGAGAAGGCTATGTAATCACAACACTTGTCTTGGTTCTACTCTGTAAAGTAACCATGTAGTCATAACAGTAAAACTACTTAATTGGTTTTCAGTATTTACAATGAAGTCCAAATCAGAGTTAGAGTTGTAGTGTGAAATGCAAACCTTGTTAAGTTGTGCAGAGGTAAAAATAGAATGACAGAAGTTCTCTTAATCACTTTTAAAGTGATGAGTCAAGAGCTATTGCAAAGCTTGATGAAACTAGAAATAGCTGTTTGTTACTAAAAATTGCAGAGGTCACCAGTAGAGCAGTGTTTCTTATGTGTGGTCTCTGAACCAGCAACATCAGCCTCTCTTGGGATCTTACAAGAAACAAAAATGTTGGGTCCTTTCCCAGCACCGTTGAATCAGAAACTCATGGGATGGACCTCAGCAATTTGTTAACAGGTGATGTTGACACAGCCAATGTTTGAAAACACTGCAGTAGAAGAGCTAAAATTAATGCTTTGCCTGTCAGAATTAGGTAGGTTGAGGAAAGATGGCTGTTGTGAGATCCATTCTTGTTTGCCATGGTAGGAATTCGGTAAGATAAATTTCTAAATCTGATAAATCAAGAAATAGTAGTATTGGCTTGTTTTCTGGAGATGTATAATTAATCATGCACAGAAACATGAGTGGACATGGGTAATAGAGGTGGCCCGAGAGAGCAGGACTCAGTAGAGGGACGTGGGTAGCAGCGGGTCAGTATTGTTTTAACCATGTGATTCTTTGGTTGAAATTAACATGAAAGAAAAATATTGTTCTTAGTTTGGGAAGATTGTCCAGGAGCCTGAGAAAAAGTCTGGGGGAGTGAACTTTGCTTATTCTCCTTTTCCTGATTATGAGGGGTTGGTGGTGGTGGTGGGGGGAGATAATTTAATGATCTCCCTCCATGTGTCTTCCAGATGTTGGCTCAGTTTGAGGGGGAGAAAGATTGTGAGCGTTAGGCCCACTCCAGGAAGCAGAACTGATTTTTAACCTGTGTCTGTACAAATGGCGGTGTTTCAAAGAGCATCAATCTTCTGACATAGGAAGGAATTAACTGGAAGTGCCTGAAGTCACGTCAGATACCAATTAGAATCAAGGTTTTTTTGGTTTGTTTGTTTGTTTGTTTGTTTGTTTGTTTTTGAGACTAGGTCTCACTATGTTGCCCAGGGTTGTCTTGAATCCACGGACTCAAGTGATCCCTAACCTCAGCCTCCCAGGTAGCTGGGATTACAGGCGTGCACCACCATGCCTGGCTAGAATCAAGTTGTTTTAAATGCTTTAGTCTCATCAACTAAAAGGTACCAAGCCCATGGCGATACAAGTCACCTTCATTCTCAGCACTGCTGAGTCTGTGAGAGTGAGGGGAACAAGGGCTCTGCAGGAGGCATATGCTCCACTGAAGTATGTGTGGTCTCAGCTGGTCCATGGGTAGGCTCCTTGGAGAGGAGGCAAAGGCACCATCTAAGGATCTGCCTGGTTCCTGGTTGGGCCTCCTGTGATGTACTGGGCTGCCTGGACAAAGGCCCAGAGATGCCCCTGTGTCCCAGGGGATGAATTCAGGGAGGTGACCCATGTAACCAGAATGGAGAGAGCTGACCCCCATATCACAAGGATAAATGATACACAGATTCCTTCTCTTTATCCCGTCTCTGCTGGTACCACTCTAGCCCAGGCACCATCATTTTTAACCCATATTGGGTCATTTCTGTGCACAACCCTTTCTCTCCAGTTTCTCCCTGCCCTTAGAAGAAAATTGAGACTTTCTCTAAGACTTAGACTGTGGGACCTCAGAATTTGGCATCATTCAGTGCTACCTACATACTGTACTTTAGCCATTCTCAAACTTATCAGCCCCTCTCTTGCCTCAGGCCTTTTGCACATACTGCTGCCTCTTCTATAAAATTCTTTGCCATGCTTTCCTTGTATTCAGTTGGTGATTCTTTAGGTCTCAACCTAAATGTCACCTCCTTAGAGCATCATCCTTCAACTCCCCTGTATTCCCTGGCTTGACAGATACCTTCATGACACCGCTAAGAGTTTGTTGCTGTTTTGGGTAATTATTTCTATGTCTGCCACACAAACCCAGTTTAGGCAGGAACTTTATTTGTTGTTGGTCCCCAGTGCCTAATGTATACTCATTACATCATTTGAAAGAACCCTTCTGAAAGAACACAAGATCCCCTGCAAAGATTGACTATCACATTTGAATTTCCTCCCTGGCACATTCCACAAAGCTTTGTAATTCAGTGAGCTCTATAACCCACAAGCTCTCTGGGAACATCTCACAGGCAGGAGAGCATGGCATGTGATGGAGACTTACTGCACCACCAGCATGTGTACATGTGTGAGTGTACCTTTCATGTGAACAGTGAGCAATTTTGTCTCATTTTAATTTTTAACTCTCTTCAAGCCATAGACTTGAGGTCTGCATTGTGCTGGAAATGGTCACCATCTGTTCCTCCCTTGCCAGACCCTTCCATGCCTATGAAAACTCAGTTTGCTCAACCTGGACATTAGGTAATGGTTTCCCAGCTGAGGTACCCAGATGGCTTAAAATGTCATTATTTACAGCTCTGAGGTTTATTTTCATTATCATATAAAAACATCTGCAGAATGATAAAAAGCAGAGGTATTAGCGGATGGAGAAGAGATGAAAATATCTTGGAAATTTAGAGCCAGGCCGGTTCCAGAAACTATGCAACCTGGGGGATCATCAAACTGTACACCTGGATTCAGGGGAAGTGTGACCCAGCAGAGCAGAAGAAAGGGTGTTATAGGGTGAGGGTTCCACCCCCCTCCTCTGCTATTTGAACTGACTGGCCCTGCTTTTATAGGCATCAGCTGTTTGGTATCAGCGCCGGGGTAATCTTTTCAAAAAAGACACTGTGGTAAAGTACAGGTGAAAAACATCATGTTTCAAGCTCATGTGCAGAAAATAGCCTCCTACCTAAGCATAGTGGTCTAGCTTTTTCTCTGTGTCCTAGGTTCCCCCTCTGAGGCACAGGAGAAGGAACTTCTACCATCAAAGACTAGGCAGCATCCTGGAGTGACTGTGGATTTTGCAGAATTCCTTCTTTAATGATCTATTTTTATCTTTGTAATTTATGTGTTAAGTATGTTCTGTACCTTTCAGAGCTCTTTTCAGAAGGAAATAGTGCTTTGCCCCCGAACCTGCAAGCTCAGTCAGTTTTCTTCTGTATTATCCTGGCTCACTGAACACCTCACCTGCAAATGTGTAGTATGTGTGTGTATGCACACGTGTGTGTGTAAACAAGCCAGGGCACCAGACAGTGAACAGTGACAGGCTAGTGCAGAAATGTTCACCCTGGGGCTATTATCTTCTGAGATGATAGTCCCAGGAAACCAAAGGCAGTGCACTAGTTCCTGCCAGTTGTGCCTGGACCCTTATTTGAGCAAGGTTCTGTGATGTGCTTGTATTGTGAGCAAGTGGGCAGTCTCGCTGCATCCTATCTGGTGTTAGGGCCATCTTTCTCCTAGTAGCGTGGCTACACTTGGCTTAGCAGTTTTTAGAGACACAGTTTCCATGTGAGTCCTTTCTTTCTGACAGTATCAGGCCCTTTATTGGGTTTCTGTTTAGTGACTAGTTAACAACTAGTTAACAGCTACTTGTGACTGGTCAACAACTTTTTACATGAAACATCAAACATAAAAGATTCCAGGGTAATGATTTCTAATCTGGGAGGCAGAGGTTCCTGGAAGGAAGTTATTAATAAAGATATTAAAATTTGTAGAGGGACTTAAAATGTGGACTGCAAAAGGCCACCCAGCTCCAAGTGCACGGTGAGTCCAGAGGCCAGGCCTGGTCCCCTGGGGTGGGGGGGCAAGATCACCCTCAGCCACTCAGCCCCACTCTGTTCTTCAGGGGGTTGCACTGAATCATCAAAATGATACCTTTAGACAGAGGGGCTTATTATTGCTGCAGAGCCCTGGAGTAAACCAAAGCATGCCAGAGACAGAAGAACTTATCGTTTCCAGTTTTTTTCACGAAACAAAATTGATGCCGAATTTTTGTTTAAAAGGAGATTAGTAGAACTGTTTGTCCTCCCATGATTTCCAAGTCTGAAAGGACAGTTTGTTCAGACCGAGAGAGAAGAAATTACTCCGCTTTAATCTTACAACGCATGGCCTTTCCTTATTCTTATGGACATGACAATGCGTAGACAGCAACTCTGTCTGACCTGATTTTATATCTGATTTTCAGTGAGACTTCTTCCTTCATCTGGCCACAGGGCTGACTGGAGTTGAGACTGCCAGGACCACCCTGAGCTCCTACAGTGTGCCACATTTAGGACACTAGAATTCTGGAAAAAGTCCAGTGGAACATAATTGGAAAGGAGAAACTTTATACAGGTCACGGCACTCCCCCTCCCCCCCCCCAAAAAAAAAAAAAAAAAAAAGAAATACTGTTCTGGGAACTGGGCATTTTTATCTGAGTGACATGTTACTCCAGGAGCTTATGAAGGACCCTGGGAGAGCAAAGTTCAGGATTGTCCCTCTTATCATCCAAAAACCCTCTGCAAAGTCATGTTATCTATCAGAAAATGCCTTGCTCATTTTTGTTTAAAATAACCCTGGGGGGATAAAAATGACCTTTTTTGCATTGCCCCTTGGGAAATTTGAGAAGCATTTATGTCCAATCAATCCAATGGTCTTATTTTCTCAGACCATAGCCTGGAGCTTGGTTGTCATAGCAACCCAATAAACAGCATCTAATCTATATCAGTGATTATGCATTTTAAATTTATTTTTATGGTTTAATTTTTTAATCATATGTCTATTTAAAGTAAATATCACCAAATCCTAGAAACTGATCCTCCCCTGAACATGACAGCTGGAATAAATTAATAATCCAGCTGCTGGTGCAAATTTGGGAAGGAGAAATGGGTACCACGTGCAGGGGAACTTGGATGACTTCTCCTCTGAAGTCAGCCTTGGACAGGGCAGCTGCAACACTCCAGTCCCCACATTGTGAAAAAAGCACACTACAGTCTCTGTGCTCTGGCTTCGAGTGAAATATAACTTAGCTGGATGTGTTTGGGGTTTTTTATCTTTTTTTTCCCCAACCTGAAGGGAATGAGACAGCTGCTAGCCAAATATTCCACAACTACAGCCTGCAGGCCAAATCTAGTCCACTGCCTGCTTTTGTAAAGTTTTATTGAGACACAACTAAGACCATTCCTTTATAGAGTGTCCGTGGCTACTTTCATTCTATAGCAGCAGAATTGAATAGTTCCAATGGTGGTTCACAAAGCTGAATATATTTGCAGAAGAAAATCTGCCAACACTTTTTTAAAAGAAGTAACCATTTGGAGAGAAGCTCCTAGTAGACACAAACCTGTGTCACTGGTGGCTGGGCTTCAGCTGCCTCAGCACCTTCAGGTTCTAAAGAGGAGTCTGTATTATCTCCTCTCTCTTCTGTGCCCAACCAGGAGGTAAGAAGATGAGGTTGTGAGCTTTTACATGATACCCATTCATGTTTCCTAATAAACTTAGAGGTTCCATGCTTGCATACTTATCTCAAGAAATAAGTTGTTGCCTATTCAGTATGACAGATTTCTTTCTTCTCCTAAAAAAGAAAAAAAAAATACCAGTTGAGAAAACTGACACAAAGTACTTCATTTCTGACAAAATTATGCTTTAGGGAAAAACTTGGTATATGATTTTGGAGCCGTTGGGATGTCAACTTTTCTATACAAGTGTTTTTGTAATTAAAGTTCTCAATTTTCTTTGTTTTTAAGAAGGTAGGATTGCTTGATATTTGCCTCATTAAAATTTTCCTATGTTGAAAATAAGCAAACAAACAAATAAATGATAAAACTATTACCCAAGGAAAGCTGAGTGAGGAAGGGCCAAGCATGAAAATCTAGTCTAAATCCAGTCTGAGGAGATTGCTGAGTGTCCATTCCATAGTTGCCTGAAGCCTGAGGCAGGGCATAATCATCCCTAAAAGAAAGAATTTAGCCTTCTTTAAATAGATAGGAATAAAAGAGGATGCTTCTTAGATCTGTTTCCGTTTTCTAGAAAGACTTCTTCCAGGTAAAAAAAAATCAATGCCAATTAGCAGGTGATGCTGAAGAGAGGTGGTAAAGAGTTTCCCTGATTTGGACAGACAAGTTAGTATTTGCCCAGAAGATTATGCACATGTGAGTGGAAGCACATTGGGAGTTTGGCTCAGCGGTTTCATGGAGAACCTCTACTCTTTTCGTACTTGTAAGAGAGGAGTCTTTTCTGCTTGCTCCTGGAAACTACAGCGTCAACTGAAGCTTCAGTCTGCCCTCCGTCATACATGCATATGTGTTTATATATATATGGTACACTCATGCTCTCCTTTGCTGGATGGAAATTCAATAGCACTGGATGATTTAATAGCTAGAGAAGCCAATTTCTGGGGCAGGGGAATAGAGAACAGAGCCCAAAAGAAAGCCAGACCAGAATAGAACTTTAAAAAGGCAGCTCCTGGCCGGGCATGGTGGCGCATTTCTGTAAGCAGCAGCCTAAGAAGCCGCAACCGGACCAGGGATCGTGGTTTGAGTCCCACTGGGGGCACATAGTGAGACCTCGTTCCAAAAATATATAGCTGGGTGTGGTGGCACACACCTGTAATCCCAGCTACCTGGGAAGCTGAGACTGAGGATTGCTCTTGAGTCAGTGGTACTCCAGACAACATGAGCCTGAAGTTCCACAGGCAAAATTAGCAAGACGTAGTCTCCAAAAAAAAAAAAAAGCAGCTCCTCCTCAGGAGGTTTTGGCTGCTGTTTTCAACTTTGGTGTTGATGATCAATGTTTTAGCATTGACCCTAATTGTGTCACCCATCATTGACCTCCCCATTCCTCAGCAGTCATCACATTTCTCGAGCATTCAGTGGTCTTCCAGAGCTCACTGCCCATCTCTACATGCCAGGCTTGGAGGGAAGCACAGAAGGGAGCAAGATCAGCACTGACTGCACCCTCATGAAGCATGATTTTGACAAGAGAGACAAACATGAAACAGATCATGATATAAGATGAATCAGTTACTATGGAGATGAGCTGTAGAAGGAAAGAAATGCATGGAACTTCAAGAGCTTACAACAGAGACTCAAGCTTGTCAAGGAGCTCAGGGGTTTGATTTTGATTTGCATGTTAGGTAAACAGCATGTTAGGTGTGGGGGGTGGGGAAATCCAGGTGTGGTTGTGAGGAGACCCTGAGTTTGGAGGCTGGCTGCTCCCGAGAGAGCCAGAATCACAGAGATGAGGAGGATTTGGCCAGTTCTTGCCAGAGTATATGCCACAGGATGGATTTGGGTCAAATTCTTTTTAAGTTCTCACCTACTTCCCAGTCCATCCAAACTTGGTGTCAAATTGTCTCTCCTGCCAGTGAAACAGAAAAGATACATTTCATAAGGAGTCTATAACCAAGATCAGAACTATGTTTTGTGGAGTCTGAGCTTATACAATTGAGAGTGGAGAGTCTTTCGAGGGAAAAAATATAAAACTGTGAATAATATAAAGTTAGGTATGATGCTTCTATAGGGGCCTGTCAGCAAGAAACCCTCAGCTTAATGTTCATTAATTTAACAATAAAACTGCCTTTGTGTTTTACCACATGCCTAACCTCAAAAACCTTTCTTCTCATCTTACCTGAAACATTTGTCCTCACACCACCTCCTCAATTTGGTTGAGGTGGCAAATAAAGCGAAAAAAAAAAAAAGTCTTATATTGAAATCTCCTGGAAATTTGGCTTTCTCCTTGCCCTTGGTAAAGTCCAAAAGAACATGGGAATTTCCTTTTTTGCCCAAGACTTCCATGAGTGTTTCTCCCACGATTAAGGCAGGAAATGTTGGCTGGGACACTTTATTCTTTTGGAAATGTGGCACAGGAATATGAATTTCCATAGTCAACATTACCCTGTCTGGTTGGGTCTGGACTGTTTGGTGGAGTCCAGGCTGTCACTCTGAGGAGTAGCCTGAATGTATTCAGCAGGTCACCTGGACTATGTTTCGTGGGGAAAAACTCACAAATATGAGCTGTGTCGTTGATGAAATTTAGTGTACAAATTACAATTAAAAAAATGGCAATGGGCCCATCTCTTCTTAAATCCCAATGTGTAGTGATCAAAACCACCCAACAGTAGGTTAGAGACTCCATCAGTTCAGAACTCAAGGGACCTTGGTGTCTGTAGCGTAGCAACAAGCAAGAATTGCTGAGACCAGATTGGGGAAGGGCTAGGAAGCTCACAGGATACCACAGAAAGAAGAAAACTCTAATTCCTCCCCAAGTGCTGCTCCTGATTTCCTGGCCAATCTCCACAGATAGTCCCAGATAGCTCAGGCCCATCCCAAAAGTCCTTTGGCAAGATGTCAGACTTGCCCTGCTGGACATCGGGCCTCATCCCTGCGTGGGACTTTCACCATGAAGACCCAGTCCTGGTTGAAGAGAGGACTGTGACCCTGTTAACTGCTAGCTACCCCGTCAAGAGAAAGGGAAAGGATTCCTTCAGACCTTGAGCTGTGTGGGACCTCAGCCTAAGGATCTCATTGCCTTTGACTTTTCCCTTTGGAAATAGAAATTATAATATGATTTTTGCTGCTCAGGCAGAACCCATCTCAAATGTAGATTTTCTGCCTCCCCAAGACAACAGAGGGACTTAATCTGAGGGTCCTTTATTCAACTAGATTAGCATGCCCTCGCATCTGAGGGCATTTAGAGATGTTCTCAGACAGATGGGAAAAAACACCTGCCATGTAGCCTCTTACAAAGATGCCAGTGTCCACTGAGAAATGAATCAAAAGAGGACTGCATTCTGAAGTCAAGCTGTCCTCAATGTGAGTGTCCTCGGAGTCTGCATAGGGTGCCTCTCCATGCTGGGGGCTGGCTTCTTGGAGGTGAGGGTGGAGGGCTTGAAGGGCTCAGGTGAGAATCTTCCCAGATTTGGAAGAAAGTAGTTGAGTTATCTACTCATTGGCCAATAATGCCAGTTCTAACTTGCTTTTGCATCTCTCTCCTAGACTGTTTTTGAAAGGAATTGCCGTTCGGAGGACTGTGCCACTGACTTGCAGCTTCGGGGCCAGCTACTGCTCTCTGGGTGAGTCACTGCCCCTTCACCACCCTCTTCTGCGAAGCTCCTTTGCCTTGGCTGCAGGGCCAAAGTCTGAGGATGCATATCCCCACCAGAGAGGGCAAGTCAGGTTGGCAGGTTACCACACTATTTTGCATGTAAAATAGTGTGTATTATACAATCATTTTAATAAGAATTCTTAGCTTTTATGGGGAGGTTGGTTTTTGTTTTGCTTGCAATTCTGTATCACAACTTAGCCTTTATTTCTGTGAGCATTCATGCTAGGGAGGGTGTATTTCATGGTATTCAAATGGACCATGTGAATCTGGGACAATTTCTAAGGGTTTAGCTTATTAAATAAATAGTCTTTTAATTCCCTCCCTACCAACCACCATCAGCACTTCACAGTAGCATCTGCTTTAACAATGTTAGTGCAGCAGGAGGCAGGGTGTGGGGGTGAAGGAGAGAGGCCATGCCGGTCAAGTGAACAGACAGTCTCTCTATTGTGTCAGGGTTTCCTTCCACAGACTGTGAACCCCCCCAGGCTAAAGGTGAACCACACAGAGGGCCTTCTGTTTCCTCTTTGCCAACCTTTTATTTCAGACTTCTTTTAGGTTAAAGAGGCTGATCCTAATCATTTAGCTGCACTTCAGAGACTGATGAGACAATTCCTTTTGCAAGATTGTTTGAGCCTTGGGGCCAGAAAGCCCCTCCATAAGATCTATTACCATTTTCCAATAATCACCAGTTTTGATGGTTCTTCTCTAAAATGCCATATAGTGCCCCCTTACTTGTAACTGTGAGAGTTAAGTTATGGTAAAATGAAAGAAATACCCTTCGTTGGTTAGTGACTACCCTGGGATACTTTTATTTATGGTGATAAGTAATCTATATCTCATCAAAGAAAAAGTAATGCTAGGATGCTTTTTTTCATTTGTTTGAGTTTATTTGGGGTCTTGTTATGTAACTTCCCTCCCCAACTCCCATGTACAAATACTCTTCCAAACTACCTAAATATGAGTTAGAATTATTTTTGCTTAGGATAAGAGTGGTAAAGTAACACATGTTTTGCCAAGCTTA
The DNA here is from genome assembly GCA_004024945.1 of Uropsilus gracilis. Lineage (NCBI taxonomy): Eukaryota > Metazoa > Chordata > Mammalia > Eulipotyphla > Talpidae > Uropsilus > Uropsilus gracilis. The sequence continues at coordinate 27,522 of PVHY01007002.1, read as the reverse complement.
TAAAATAACTTCAGGCTCATGGAGTGGCTATTGGAGTTGTTTAGCATTCATAAGAAGGGCCTCTTGGGGTTATTTGAGAAACCAATTCGAAAGAAGTTTCATAAATTATCAGGTCATTAATTTTTGTTTTAAATAGATCTGAAAAGTATTTTAAGGAAGCAGTAACATGAAACAAAATTAGATGGATTTTTTTTCTCTTGAGACAGACTGCAAATGTTTGAAATTTTTTTGGATGGTAGAAAGCTTCAGAAGGTGGTGGGAAAAGTTTCACTTGCTCCAAGGTTAAATATTAGGTGATGAGCTGGGCATGGTAACACACATCTGTAATCCAAGCGTTGGGAGTTAAGAGGCCAGGGATTGCTTGAGTTCACAGGTTCAAGACTACTCCAGGCAGCATAGCGAGACCTGGTCTTGAAAAAGCAGCCGGGCATGGTGGTGGGCGCCTATAATTCCAGCTACCTGGGGGGGCTGAGGTTGGAACTATCCCAGGCAACATAGCAAGACCTAGTCTCAAAAAAAAATTAGGTGATGAACATCCTGATGTTCTTATTGCCCATTTGTGAATGTAAAAATCCATGTCTAATGAATGGTGCTTTTCACACATTAAGATGTAAAATTTGAGGTGCATGTTCTGTAAGATAACTTACACCTAAAACTGCTTCCACAGCCCCACCCTGGCCTCTCAAGAGCATTAGTCAGAGCCAGTTCTGCTGTGTAGACCCAGTAATCAATCATGTGAGGGTAACCATCATTATGACCAGGGCCCAGACCCCCATATGTATTAGCTTGCTATTACCAAAGAAATATGTTGCATCACATGTATAGCCTCAAAGCTCAGTGACTTCAAAGAGCAGTCATTTATTCTCATGGGCATGCAAGTCAGCTGAGGGTTGGCTATTCATGCTAAATTCAACTGAATCTTGGCTAATTTGCTTGTGCATCTGGAATCAGAGGGTTGGTTTATCTTAGCAAGACTTGGGAAACCCAATTCAGTTTTGCTTCTTGTGTTTTTCATTGTCCTCCTGGAACCAGTGGACTAGCATATTCTTTTCACGGTGTGGCAGGGGTCAAGAGGGCAAACAAAGAATGTAGCAATCCTGGGCGTAGGCACAGAACTGGTACACTTCTGCTTGAGCCTTATTTTACTGGTCACAACAAGTCACATCGCCAAAGTGAAAGTTAAGAGACAGGCCTTTTCGTGACAAGAACCGCATAGCCACCCAGTAAAGAACATGGATGAACGTAGGGAAGGCTGAAGAATTAGAGCCAATAATGCAGTCTACTCTACCATGTAGAAAATAGAGAGATTCCATCTCTTTCTGAAGCCTCACAGTTTTGTAAGTCATTGCTGCCTTTCTTACACATCCACCTTCCTAGAAGTCAGATGTGCTTCCTAGAAATTGAGAGCAGAAGTTCAGAGTCTTAGAAGTGGTGTCCATGGACACCACTTGTGCCTGTCCTTGGCATGATCCCAAAGATCCCACAAAATCATCTTTTGGAAGGATCCCCCATTATATCCCTGGCCCATAGCTGTCCCTAAAGGAGCCATTGGAGAAGTATTAATTGGTAACTGAATAAGTAGAGATAGAGAAGGTCTTAGTTACATTAGATTCACCCAGACTTTCAAGCAGAGCCAGACTCAAGGTGAGAGAAGGAAGGGTCAGTGGTCAGTGTATGCTCATGAGTCCAAGGCCTAAGTGTGCACAGAGGCTCAGGGGCTGAGCTAGAAGTAAACGTCTTTGGTTACCTTTTAACTCTGTTAGCTCATTTTTGCTCGACATCAGATTGTGTTCCTTCAGCCTTTAAGTCAGGGAAGCCCTGTGCACCAGGCTGCAGAACAGAGACTATGTGGACCCTATTCTCCTGATATGCACAGCGTGGAAGGGAGAGGACCGGGTAATGAAAGAGAATGAAATCAAGATTGTGTGGATCACTTGGTCCTTTATTCCTCTCAGTGAAACTGTTTCCCAACTTGAGTTTTGGGTCTGCTGGTCTCTCTCTCTCCACCTTGGCTCCTGTGAGCCTGGCACCCATGGGTGGGGTGGCCTCCCTGTCTCAGTGCAGGAGAACCTTGGCAAACTGGCCACAATTTCTACCTCTCAGACTGTCTTCAGAATCTACCTACTTTTTGTGTTGGGACCAGCTATACTGAAAACCAGAAGCACAGACAGCGCTGATTGCTCCAGTGGCTGGGTAGATAGTTCAGAGCAAGGTGTCAAGACCGGGTGCCCCTAGGTCTGAGGAGTCTTTGTCTTGAGAGATGAAACGGAAGGCCTCTGGCAGTGGCAGGCCCTCCCAGCAGGGCCAGGAACCAAGTGAGGAAATGCTGTCTGTGGCTGGGACTTGTGGATGGTTTTGCTTTGTTCTTGCCAGAGAGAGCATGAATTCCAGCAGGACTATTGTCTCCTGGAGCAATCAACTCTGCATTAAGTCTGTGCTCTTTAATGGTCCTGAGTCTCATTCCCAAAAAGCCATTTCCAAAACTTCCAGTAATAGGGATGAAGCTGTTTACATAGTTTCTATTCAGTAGGATTGAAAGCTCCATGGTAAAATGATGCAACTATGTTTTGTTTTGTCTATCTGAATACTCACAGTACCTAAGAAAGCATCGCATATGGTTAAAATAATGAAGAAGAAATATTGACTATGGCAGTTGAGCTAAAATGTATATATTTTTGATGCTTCCCATAGGAGACCAGTGGAACATTTCGATGCCTTCTGGCAAGCCAAGTCGAATAATGAAAGAGCCCTTAAAGGGAGGTGAAAAGACACAGTGGAATAAATGTGAAGTTATAGGAACCATCTAGTGGCCACATATAATGGTCCTATGGTTACAGCCTGAGTAATGCTGTTATTATGGCAGAAGCGGTTGGGAAGTGCATTGCCCAAAATCCTTGGCTGGGGGATGGATAGCTCCAAGTATGAAAGACCAGCCTTCAAGTTGAAGATCCCTGTTCCCAGGGATTTGTTTAAACAAGTTGCTTTGCAAAGTTGCAAACTGTCTAGAGACATCAACTGCCCAGCATTGGGTAGAAGTAAAATTGTCTTGTTTTTCTGAAGGGGAAAAGACCCCTGTATATTGCATTCTAGGTTCCCTAGGGAGTCTTCGGTACACATAATACCTTGTAGGCAGATACTTCATCCTAGGCCTTGCACATTTGCTCTCCTCTCCTTCCCAGCCCAAAGCCTCTCCCACAGCCATGTTCTGCCAGATCCCCAGTCAGGCCAAAAAGCATCTTAGCTTCGTCCCCACTTGGTATTTACTGGAACCAGAGGCGCTGCAGTCATGTGTCCAGCGTTGCTCAATCCAGATGTCAGTTGGGGCAGAAAGAATAACCTAGAACCTGGAACAAATTGGGCCCTCGTGGTCAATGCAAATTCTTCCCACTGAAGGTAGACGACAGCAGAATGAAGAAAGAGGGTGTAGACTTCTAAATATTTCACTATAAAGCTGCTTACAACTAAGGTCTTCCAGATGCCATCCACAAATTTTTCCACTTAAGCAGGAAGTGCCTACCCTCTAAATGTACAAAGGCATGTTGGTGCATTATGTTGGGGTTCACACTGATGAATAAATATCAGAAACTTGGGAGAAAATTAAATAAATGCCCTGTACTGAGTTGCCAGCAGCACAATCTTGGGCAAGTTGTCTGACATCTCTGTGCCTGTTTCTTCATCTGTAAAATGGGGGAAATAATGGCAAGACCTTATGGAGTTGTACTGATTATCTAGTGAATTAATATATAGGCAAAGGATTCCAAAGGTGTTTGGCATGTAGAGAGCCTTCAGTAAAGAGCATTATCATTTGGCCACATTCTGTTGGCCAAAGCAAAGTCCCAGGATCAGCTGGATGCACAGGACAGAGAAATAAACTATCCCAAGGGAACTATCCCTAAGTGGGATGTAACTGGAGAGAGGCTCTTAGTTGATCCATCCCACCCAGGTACCACAGTGGGTGGTGTAGCATCATCCTGGAGGAAGAAGAATACATGTCAGAATTGCTGCCTCTAAAGGGACTGAGGTGTTTGTAGACTGGCTTCTGAGAGTCACTGTTTGATGACTGCTCTGGGGTGAAGAGGGCATTTCCTGCCCCCTCCAACCTGTCAACCTCATCTGGTTCTGGAAAAACACCCTGAAATACAAAGATGAAGAGACTGGCAGCTGGAAGTCACCAAGAACGTTTAAAACAGTCTGAGGGGGGAGACAAGGGGCACGGATGACATCTTTCCCAAAGAATGAAGTTACTTCGGAATCCCTGGCAGGAGTGCTGTATCACCTTTTGACACTGAGACTTCTATCCACTAACCAATGCTTTCTTTCTGTGTTTTGCTGAACACTCAGTATTCTCTGTTACTATGGTGACTGTGTCCTATGGGAGTAGTCTGCATCTTATTCCTCTACCTTGTGTAACCATGTATCATCCACTTGCTGGAGGGCGGTTAGCTTTAGGACAAACCCACAGGCAAGCATGGGCTTGGGCTTTATTTTTCCCATTTTACTAGAACAGCCGCAAAGGCAGGTGAGGGTTGTGTCCAGAGCATAGCCGAGACAGGGATGGTGTCCCTGGGTGTACCATCATCCTGGGAGACACCTGGGTGGAACCTGCCCTGCAGCTGTGGTCTTAGGAGGCCTGGCTCCCCCAGACCTGGAATAGGTGCACCTGGTGACTAGGCCTGAGACACCCTCTCCTTTGCCCTACAGAGGCAGGGTGGAAGCAAGCCCAGTCTGCCAGCTCCATGGGCTGATGGGTTTTAGGTAAGTAGTTGGAGCTATAACACAGAACAGGAATCTGACAGTCAGGGGTTAAAAAGAAAGTTAAATGCAAAGGCAGGAAAAACACCTGGGGGGGAGTTGCCTAAGGAGAGTGCAGGTCTATAGCCTTTAAAACTGGACCTTCTATCTTGAAATAGCCCTGGCAGCTTGGGGAGGGTCTGGACTGTTCATGAACCAAACGGAAATGACCTTTGGAAATTCCTTCCTATCTCAGGGAGGCTCTGAGTCGTTGTTTCCTAAATGGTCTACCAGCCTCAGTGTCTGGCTGGGGGTGAGAAGTGAGGGGGTGTGGTGGCCACCACCCCAGGAACTGACTGTTTTCCCTTATGGGGCAGACTCAAAACATGTAGGAGGGGCCATTTCATTTTCAGAGTCTTGCTACACAAGTGGTAGAAATCTACCCCACCAGACACAAGATTTCAGGAACAGCCCTTTCTCCAATGAGCAGATGCTGACAGAGACTTTCCATCTGGGGAACCCTAGAGGAGCAGGGATATAGAACAGCAGAGCCGGGACGTCCTCTGGTTGGCCTCTCTGAGTGACTGGGAACATCTGAGTCCACCTCATGGGTATAACGAATAAAAATATACTCGGTAGTCTTTCCCTTGTCATCGAAACAACCAATGATTTCTAGTCATTGCAAGTTTTATGTGGAAGCATCTTTCCAGCAGGGTCAAAGTGATCTGGCTGTTAGGTTCCTGCTCGCTGGCCTCTACCCAAGAGCAGGATCTATCTGGAGACAATCACCGCTAGACCCCTCGCCTCTCTTAAATCCAGAGCAGATGGGGAGCCACGTGCTGTTTCTTTGCTAAGCTCTTTGCAGTTTATTCTGTGACTATGTTGTTGGTCTCCTGCCACTAATACTAGACTCGCCCATCTGGGAGCGACTTAGTGATGGTAGGAAAAGCCAAGTTTTATAGATGCACAAATTGTTTTGTTTCCTGAAGTAAATCTTCCCCAACACATTCTTTCCTCCTGGTTGGTACACACCCTCTCATTAGCATCTCTCCTCAGTTTGTTCTGAACCACCTGATGTAACCTGATATAACCCTACTGGCTCTCCACAGATGAAAAACTAAGGAGACATGGTCCCTTTTCTTTGTCCCCAACAGCTACAGCCACACCCCAGAGCCATAGGTGGCATACTCAGTTTCACCGCAACTGCCCACAACACACAGTCCACTGAAGCTTCAGGGAGGGGGAAGATGCCTTGTAGGATACGCCTAGATTTTATGAGCCTTGCTCCCTTCCAGATGATCTCGATCCAAAAATGATGAGGCTGGGTGGATGCTGTTGCACAGATCCCTTGCACTGAGCAGATGCCCTGTGCCCAACTGCTGTGAGTGTTAGCTGCTAAGGACTCACTGCCACCCCTCCTCTAGGTTGGAGAATGGTCCTGGGCACTGCCTGCCAGGTTATACATCCCACCTTTGTGGTTACCCTCATCAGTGACTGACAAGGTCAGCCCGCTTGTCAAACTGCTGTGCTTTTTGTTCAAGTCCCCATGCACATCAGGCCCAGGCCAGACTTGGCCCATGAGCTCATCTTGCTCAGCCCCTGCCTTGCCCTGTCCTGCCTCCTTGCCCCATGCTCCTCAGTGCATGTCCCTGTAAAGCAGCAGAGTCCTTGGCTCAGACCACAGCTTCCAGGGGGCCTGACCTGAGATACTGTAGAACTGACACCTCACACTTTGTCTTGTTTCTAGGACTCCTGCTTGGGCAGTCTGATTCCTCTTTAATCTATGAGTTTCAAAAGGAGAGCAGACCCTGTAGGGAATAGTGACCGATGGGCTTCTTGTCTGCCATCTTGGTAAGGGAGGTTTTGGTTTTATGAATGCAGGTCTGTGCATATGTGTAGGAGAAACCTCAGGTGATGATGCATGGGACTTTGTGTATTTTGGGATTGCTTCTGGATGTTTCTTCCTTGGGGCTTTGTTTTTAAAGAGGAACAACCAGACATAAGGGATGAAGGAGGAAACCCTCTTGTGAGAGATGGCTTTCACCATGGAAACATCCTTACTGGTGGGAAACTGAAAGAGTCACAGTCCACAGTGCAAGAGGAAGTCATGATATTGGGAGAATGATGGACTGCCCTCTCGCTGGGAATACCTACTTCTTCTGGAGAATGTTTTCTGTGTTTATGAGATCTGAACACTGTATAGATGCCAGCAAAACTTGATATGATAGCGAGTGTAGGCAGCCACCTTGTCAGGATTGCCTGGCAGGTTGCATTTATTCAGGTTTCCTATTTCTTGTTGTTTGCCTTTGAAAAGCAGGCGAGAAGAACTACTTCATCCTGCTTCATGGCTGCCTCCACTCACAGGAAAAAGATTCCAAACCCAGGAGCTTATGGTGACAATACATCCTGTTGTCTGTGGCCATTTGCACCCCATTTGTTTCTTGAACAAGACTAAGAAGGAATATGATAGCCATGGCAGTTAATGATAGCCATGACAGTCGAGGGACCACGGTGCTCCTGGTGGCTGGGGATTTCGGGAGTTGTCTAACCTCCTGACCTCCCTAAAGGGCAGTTTGGTCTCTTGCACTCCAAGCACATGGTAGCCAGGTTTTGTGGGTGACACAGGGTGGCAGGGTGCCACTGAGAGCCCAGTTACACCTCACCACACACCACCCCTGTCTAAAAACATCAGACCTCTGAGCAGACCACAGAGCTTGGGAATTCCTCTGTCCCCCAAAGTGCCCTTTGTCTTTAATCCAGTTGTTACAGTGAGCGAACCTAATTTGTTCCAGATGTCCCAAGATTTAGTGATTCCGGAAACTACCCCTAGAGTAGAAGCTGATGAGGACTTGAATTTCTCTGTTAGCTGGGAACCACCAGTTCTTTTCACAGTTAGGGCCGGCCGAAGGAGAGAGCCTGCCCTGCTTGCAGGGGTGGGGGGGGCCCTCTGGCTTCTCATGTTTGCCTCATTAGAAAAGAATGGTCTTTGAAGCAAATACTGATTCTGCCACTGCCCGAGTTGTTAAATGAGCTAGAGGTAGAGTCAGATTGATGCTAGCAAAGCCAGCAAGTGTATAAGCATATTATTTTCTTTTGAAGTAGCACGTTTATGTTAATTATCTGGAGGTTGGTAGGGACATCACTATTTTGGCTCAGCTCATATCAGTCAATGCTTCTCTCATATTTTAAGTGTAAAACTGACAAGGTAGGCACATATGAGGGAGCTTGGGGCATTGCTAGCTTCGTGTGTTTTTCAAGCAGAAATTCAGTCCCTGGCATCCTCCCTGAACCACTGTAAACTTGAATTGACACGCCTGGCAGAGGTGCCTCTCCACACTATCTGGAGTTAACATCCATATGGATCTGTTTTGCATGATTAAAAGGATTTATAAAACACAGTGAGATGTGAAGCACATCCTTGAAGTAAATGTCATAATAACCCACTGTTGGGAAAGGTTGGAACCTACATTCATCCATCCGTAGAGTGTATTCAGTTTAGTGATAGTGTTATTGATTTATGCAGTATCATGGATATAAACAACATGGCTATAAAAGCCACTTAGAGTTATGGATTTAAAACAAAAGCAGAAATTAATGTAGACTGATGCTTTTTTAAAAGCATATTTGAAAGTAGGCAAATGTCCAGAGAGATGCTGGTGAAGCATCTTACACAGATCTGCATTGACCCAGGTTTTAGCAGACGCCCAAACAGTCCCCAGGGTGTGTGTCCAGGGAAATTAAAGGTGGGCCAGCTGGAGGAGAGCCCTGTAGTAACAGAGCTAGAGGGGGTGAGTAGACCTGAGAAGCAGGCAGGGTCTCATATGTGTCAGTGAGTTTCCCACAAAGGATGTGAAACGAGATTCCAGAGCAAGTCAGCATGGGGGCCCTCAGCTGGGTGGAGCACAAGGGCCAGGGCTGAGGCTGGAAACCACAGGAGGCTGCCCCGTGGTTTGTGTTCATGTGGTGCTGGGTGTGGGCCAACCGCAGGATGAGACCACTAGGTGGGCAGAAATAATGCCTGTTTCTCTAGAGTCACTCTAGATTTTGCTTCTTAATAATTGTTCGATTTGTACCTTTTGATATAGTAGTTTTTTTGCATACCTCTTGGTGATTTTGAAAAATATTTTTCCAAAAAATACATGCAGTATCTTTTTTGAGTGTGCTGTTTGGTAAAATAAATCCCTAAATATTTATCACAGTAGCTAGAACCTTCTAATCTAGGAAACTTGAGTGATTTTTCATGGCTGTGAACAATGGAATTTGGATCTACAGGAATCCAAATGAGTCATCAACAAAACCAGCTTCCCATCCCTGTAGGAAAGAGAAATTTGGGGACTTGAACTAGAACATTCCATGAAAACTGACTGTATTGTAGTCACTTGCTATCTGTCAAGGCTTCTTTGTTCTGAGTTGTATTATGTAGGAATGTGTATTGGGGAATGGATAGCTTACCCAGCTATTAGCAGCTGAGGGTACAGGGCTAAGAGTCTGCATATGTGTTGTGTTATTTGTTCCCCACCTTTGCTCTGCTGGGCTGGGAGGGACCAGAAAACTACATTCCCAGGAAGGGGAGTCCACAGGCTTCCTAGTAAGATTGGCCTGTCAGAGCTCTGGTGTGAGATTGAAGGGAGGGAAAACAGTGGAGTGTTTTCTGCAGCACCACCCACTTGAAGCAGCATCTCTGACCGTAACCATTTCTCTTCCCTGCTTCAGTCCTCTAACTCCAGAGTAATCATTGCTTCTAAGCTGCAGTCTCCATCTCCCCTTGTTTGCCCTTCTGACTCTTCTATTACTTTCTTACCTAGTTCCCCACTTTAATCCCATCTGGTCAAGTATCTGAGACCCACTTCTCCCTGGAGTGGATTGTGCCAGGGGAAGTTCAGAAATATCTACCTCTCCCATTCTGAAACTGTAGTATCCTGAGAGCCATACCATGGACTGATGCTTTTTAAAAGCATATTTGAAAGTAGGCAAATGTCCAGAGAGATGCTGGTGAAGCATCTTACACAGACCACTGCTTAGAATAGTCAGCAACATGCAAGTCACCTGTGTACCTGCTTTTGAGAGCTGTTAGGGCCAAATATGACCAGCGTAGCTGTCTTGGAGCAACCAATCCACTGGGGCTCATCCCTGGTTAAGGGATGTTGGGTCATCCACACCCACAGTTGACAGGACTGTGAGGCTTGAATAGATGGAACCGTCAATAGAAAAGAGGACCATGGCACCTGAGATGGATCCTGGTGACAATTGCTTAGGAAGAGTGAACAGAATGTGCTAGAAAGAGATGAGGAGGGGTTTATCGAAGGCCTGACTGAGCTGAATTCCTGCCAGGAACAGGGCTGTTCCCACACTCACAGAACTGGCATAGGACCACGTGGCAGGCACTGTGCTGGCCTGGCTGCCAGCTCCAGTAACTGTACCTTTTTTCCTGCTCAACCTCATGTGCAGTAGATCAGAGATGCTGGGAGTGGATGCCTTCAGTCAATGACTGACCAGAATCAGCACGTAAATACTCCTCTTCCCTCATGCCCACCCCCAAAGATGAGATAACTCTGCGAACTTCCTGGAATTCTCAGCAAAATGAAGCTTCAAGTGCCCTAAGGGTTCACTGACTAGATGTCACATCCTTTAATGATTGTCATTCTTTCTGTTTCACTCCAGCTCACTCCTGGTGTTTTCCTGGACTACCTTCCAATAAATTGAATGAAAGACTTGCTCTTGTTGTTGTTGTTTTTTTTTTTTTTTGAGACTAGGCCTCACTGTTTTTGCCTGTGGAACTGCAGGCTCTCATTGTCCGGGGTACCATGGACTCAAGCAATCCCGAGCCTCAGCTTCCCTGGTAGCTGGGATTACAGGCCCACGCCACCACGCCCAGCTATTTTTTTGAGACTAGGTCTCACTACGTGCCCCCAGCAGTACTCAAACCATGATGTCTGGCCCCAGTTGCAGCTTCCTAGGCTGCTGCTTACAGGCATGCGCCACCATGCCCAACTTTGAAAGACTTCCTCTTAAGCCTGCTATATGATCTGCTGTGGGGTAGAGGAGCCGGCTAAGACTGGTTCTCTTGCTTCCCCCATCATATAACTGCTGATGACAAGGAAAAATGACCAGTCAGCAACAGCCCAGGATGAGGAACTTTCCCAGCCCTGCTGTCTAGCCCTGCCTAATGCCAGGTGTAGAGTCAGGACGACCTGACCACAATCCTCCTCACCTATCAGGGATTGCCAGCTACTTGGCTTTTGCATAGCAACCAGGTCCTAATTACCAAGAAACATTATAAAACCCACTCTCCCCTGACTTTTGGAGCTCAGCCTTTTGGGTACTATCCCTCTAAGCATACAGGTATAAACGAGTCAAACCTCTTTTCACCTCACTTAGGAACCAAGCATGTTATGGCAATGGTCCCAGGAAGACAGCTACCAACTCAGAGGTGGAGACCTGGCATTTGGTGAGGCTGGACAACGGAATTGGGAAAGTTCCTCATTCTAGGCTGCTTCTAACTTTAGTCATTTTTCCGTGTCACTGAGGCCTAGGTACAGATTTCAGGTACAGGTTTCAGATTTAGTGAAATTCTAAAATTACTTTGTGGGAAGGAAAAGCACAGTGTGGTCTATTTTCCTCTGTGACATTTTACAAGTGAATTTTTAGAGCAAAATATATCAGTTTTATTTTTAAGCACTCTTTTTTTTTTCCAATTTTTACTCAGGTGCTTTTAATTTCTCCTTAGATGTGTTTTGACAGCACCATGAGAAATATGTACCATTCAAGAGTAATAAAAAATCAATCATATTGCATTATTAAAAGTCAAATACATACGATTTACAGACCGGTCCTGCCTAACAGAATGCTACATTTTATAATGCCTTCACTTTGGTGTCTTGTTCATAAAATATTCTGAAGGCTTAGAACACAATATTCTCATTTTTTATAGCCTAGTAAGTTTTATGTGAATTTGATACTGTTAAGTTATATTTTTATGTAGTTGAGGGGCAATGGCCCTGGAGGCTGGGCAATACCTGAACCCGTCCCTTGAGGGAGGGACACTCCAGCTCTGCTGTGATCTGCTGAGAAGCTACAGGGTAGGGCTGATCTCTGATCAGTATCTGCAAAGTGCTGACTCAGGTGAACCCCATCCAGTTGTCACATTCCATTTCTGATTTCATGGTGTCTATTCATTTTTAAGAATTGGAAGCATGGTTTATAATTTTAAATTGTAGTAGCAGTGATTTATATCTTTGCTTTTATGACATACTCTAAGAATGTCTGTGATTTGTTGGATGCTAAAGCCCTGTTGGGAATGATTCCCCTAGTTTTGATGTCTCTCCATGGAATAAATGATCTGCTTCTTGATGCTTTTTATTTTATTTATTTATTTATTTGTTTGTTTGTTTGTTTGTTTATTTATGACTAGGTCTTGCTATTTTTGCCTGTGGAACCGCAGGCTCTCGTTGCCCGGGGTACCACAGACTCAAGCAATCCCCAGCCTCAGCTTCCCAGGTAGCTGGGATTACAGGTGTGCACCACCACACCCAGCTATTTTTTGGAACTAGGTCTCGCTATGGGCCCCAGGCGGGACTTGAACCTTGATCCCTAGCCCTGGCGGCTTCATAGGCTGAAGCTTACAAGCACGAGCCACCGTGCCCGGCTTTGATGCTTTTTATCATAGGATTTCCTTGAGTGGAGAAATGAGTGTGTGTCTGTGTGTGCACATCAGTCTTAATGACATTTTTGTTGTCATTGAAATTGGGTGGGGAGAGAGACTTTTTTTTAACTATTAGCCATAATGCAAAAATCCTCTTTTTCCAGCTTTACCCTAAATGCAGGCTCAAGGCCATAGTACCTTGCATTTTTACTGACCACCTACTATTGTTATGCAAGTCACCAGTTCTCTCAGCTCACAGCTGCTTGACCTCAAATCTAACTTTTACAACTCCTGCAGCCTAAAGACATTCAAAATTGCAGGTTCTTGTTATCCATAGCCCCCCTCACCATTATTTTCAAAGCCAGACAGATTCTTAAAATAAAAAGAACTATTTATTTCTAGCAAAGTGATTTCCTAATCACTACAGAAATAAACATATAGGGAAAAAAAACCTAATTATTCCAACATTGTCTAAAATCTTCCTCAAAATTGTCCAAAGCCCATCCCCAAGATTGTCTAAAAATCTCAGTTCTAGTCCTGTTAATTTTACCACTTGTCCATTCAGAGTCCAGCAGCATGTGCTCAAAGAGTAGACATCTTTCTTTGGCGCCCTCCAGCTATTCCAAACAAAGGCATGATGGCATGTAGCTGAAGGCATGCTGCTATCCCTTCCTTGTGTCTTCCTCACTCAGGCAGTGGCAAGGAACTAAAAACAAAACAAAACAAAACAAAACCAGGAACCAATAGCAGATTCATCAAAGCCTCCTCATGGCCTCTCCAAAAATCCTTAGGTGTGCGCTCTCTCTCTCTCTCTCTCTCTCTCTCTCTCTCTCTGTCTCTCTCTCTTTCCCTCCCCCTCTCTCTCTCTTCCTCCCCCTCCCCCTCCCCCTCCCCCTCCCTCTCCCCCTCCCTCTCCCTCTCCCTCTCCCTTTTCCTCTTCCTCTTCCTCTCCCTCTCCCTCTCCCTCTCCACTCCCTCTCCCTCTTCCTTCTCAGGCCTATGGCCAGGCTGCCCACCTCAGCCACACAGCCTGGACTTACATTGTCCTTCTCCCCAAAATGACTCATCCCTCCAAAATGGCAGATCCCATTCTTAACCTAATATTTATACCTTCCTTCCCTCCCAAGACAGGGCTCAGGAGGAATTCCTGTCAATCACCTATGTTACCCTACTGGAAGACCAATATCAGTCCTTTTTGAAATTTGCAAGTCTATAGCAACAGGAAAGTAGCTAACTCCTTTTCAAATGAATGTATTAACTGTTTATGGCCCTCAGGGGGGTAGGTGCCCATCATGACTATCATCCTATTAATTGTAGATTTTATGGTTTATCTCCTTAGTAATATCCCCCTACCTCCCCTTTCTTTGTGCTCTCACAGCACAAAGATGCTCCTAGGGATGTTTCTTCTTCCCTGTGGGTCAGCACTGACTATCTCCTCCACTAGACTGCATTCCTCGGGGGTTGGGACCTGCATCCTTGCACCTATACCGAGAAGACAGTTTTAAAGAATAATGGATAGATGGATAAATGACAATAGAGGTGGAGGGAAGGAGGGGGAGAATAGATGGAAGAAAGCAAAAAAATTGATGGATTTGGCTGCCTTAACATTTAACCTAAATGTCATTATCAAATAGGCTTCTGGTTGGGAGATATTATACAACAATAGTTATAATGGTGTAAAAAGACTTTTTAAAACACAGACATACATTTGGATTAATCCTAGAATGTACTTGATAAAGCCTAGAATGCATGAAGTCTAAGCCTTTACTCAGGTTTAGACATAAACTAGCAGCAAAAAAATAATAAAAACACTTTATTTTATGGAAAGTCAGTTGTAACCACAATTTTTAAAACTTAGGTCATGGTTTATATCTTTAAGACTGAAGGGCATTCTAAGATGACCTCATGGAAAATTAATTATTAAACACCATCTGACTGCTTTCGTTTCTTTCCTTTTAGCATCTTCACAAAAAAATATCTACATAAAACTATCCCTGATGGTAATGAGGGTAGAAAGGAAGAATTTGCTGTCATGGTCTTAGAATTTCAGCAGAATGTGATTGATGTGGAGATGCATTGCATTTACCGTGCTCATGTATGGGAAGTGAGGTCACAGAGCAAGGTCTCTGGCACTTGCAGGTGACATAGCTCTTGAGATGCCAGCAGTAACACCTGATGTCTGTGTTGTTAATTAACTGCTGCTAAGCTTCCCTGTAAACCCAACATGTTCAAGAATAGCTGCTAAAGATATATTAGGACACTTATCTTTGTTATTTTTGATCATAAACTGAGCATTAAGTTTCCAGCCAGCTGTATATGTGCTATAAGATAAGCTTTCTAGAAACTGTGCACTTTGTAGCTTATGTTGATAATGAATAAATAAAGAAGTGTACCAGGGTGATTGGTGTGCAGAATAACATGACCCACTTAAAAACTATGCAAGCAAATTAGAATTAATGGGAAAATTTCTTAGGGAACAAAATTCCTTGAAAATCAGAGATTGTTCCTTAGCAAATAAGTAAGCTTCCATGGAATGTTTGGCAAAGAATCCCTCAGCCTGATCATTTTAATCTTTCAGCAGTTCTGGCAGAGGTTAGTCTTCATGGAGTCCTATTTTTTTCAGATGTCATTAAAAGACATTTCTTGCCAAAGCCCTTCCTGACCAAGATGGAGTTATGTAAGAGCTACAGCGCCAGAAGCCTCCATGCCAGCTGAAGTTTGGCTCTAGTCGTTCTCCCCCTTATGTGGCTCTATGACCTCTGTCAAGTGGGTCAGGTGGTGCTGTCAGACTCAGCTGCAAATGTAGAATGTAAAGGATGTACTGATGATCCATTGAGGGGCTGTGCACATTCATCTATCAGGCTTTGTTGTGCCAGACACATCTCTCACTGAGGTCTCAGTGGTGAGCAAAATCAGGTGGCAGTCCTTTCCCCCTGGTACTAAAATCCAAACCAGTCGGGGGGGAGAGAGCCCTGGGGAATTATTTCACCTGGGAGAGAAGGTTGAGCATAGCTCCTGTGTTATGGGCAAGAGGTTGGAGAATATGGGCCACGGTGGAGAGGGAGGGGTTTTGAAGGCACAGGAGACACTGAGTTCTATTCCCACACAATTGCTCAGCCAAGCCACACTCTCTGCATCCTGATTTCCTCATCTCTAAAACTGGTACTAACATCAGGAGCCTTTCATGGTACTGTTAGGTTTCAGAGAACAACATGTTTGAAAGTACCCAGAATCATGCTGGCAAATTGCAATTCTAAGAATAGCTTTGGAAACAGAGATGTACTGTTTTATAAAAAAAAAATTTAACTCTGAAATAGACTGAAAACCTTGAGGCCTTTAAAAAAAAAAGTCTGCGTTCACATTCTGCCCTGCAAGGTGACTGGCTCCCCTTAATCACAGAGACATGACTGAGTCACTTGGCTTTGAAACCCTGGGCAGGACCTTGCTGCATGATTAAGTAACTGACCCCCAAACTTTGGGGACTTGTAGAAGATTAGCTCCCTCTTACCTGATTCCTTGCCATTTACACAGCAGTAAAGGATGCTGATCACATGAACAATAAAACTGGAATGAGAAGGCAGTCCCTTACACAGGCCTTATGTTTTTCTGTCTTTTCTCTCTGCTTAATAATTCCATGTGGAAATGAACTGTGGATGCTCTCTGAGGCCACTGGGCTACTTGTGTGTGCTTATGCATTTCCTTCTCAAGATAAAATAGGGTTAGTGCTCTTGCATAGCTTCTTGAGGCCTGAGGATAACTCCTTTAATCTTCTAAAAGCAAACAGAAGGACAGAAATAACCCATCAATTGTTTAAAATTAAAATGGCCAACAATAATAAATAATTGCCACAATAGCTTGAGGTCAGGGTCTTAATTTATTGGAGGCCATTCAAGAATTTGAAACTTTTCTCCAAGTTAATTTTTCACATCTTGTTTGGATCCTTCGACCCCTTGCTTCCAAAAGCAAGGCCATCAGATCTCTCATTGTGCATGTTATTCTTGTTGACGTGCCAAGCATGGGGGAAAGTGAAGTCCTCTCTCTCTTCATGAAGGAATAATGATAATTCCTCCCTCCCCAAATTCATATTTCAAAGTGTTATAGCTTACTGAGACCTTGGATTATTCCCTTCTCTTTCATGGTGTGTTAACTGTATTAATGGTTGCAAACAACAACAAACACTGCTAGTTAGTTTAAGTAGAAAAGGAATGTATTGGGTGGATATGGACTAATATCAGGAAATACAGGGAAGCTTTAGGAAGCCTCCTCTGTGCTGTCAACTCTGTAGCCACTCAGATGATCTGAAGGCTCTGGTGTCTTTGTGCAACCTTCAGAATTCATGGACTGAACTGGGAGCATCTGTTCTCTATACCAAGGCCACTCAACTACTTCTAGACGCATTATGCTGCAAGTCAGGCGCCCACATGTTAACCACTAAGAGGAGGGGAGGAGTATCTGTGCCCTTGATATGGGGGCACCTACCCCCCTGGGTGCCATAAACAGAGTTGATAACACCCTTTCTTCTGATAGGCTTCTCTCTCCTATCTTGAGATCTCCCACCTCTGAAAAAGGAATGTATCAGGATGCTGAGCAGCCAGAGTGACAACTGTTCATTACACAAGCCTTCATATGTTTAAACACATTTTCATTGAAATGGTTGTCCTAACAAAAGTTGACCACCAACTGGAACTTATTTTTGCCAAAGCTCAGATTTGCCAAAGCTTCAGTCTTATGTGCACATTCACCATTGTTTTCATCCTCTTCTCCATTATATCTTCATCATCCTCATCTCCATGTGCCATCTACCTGTATCTCCTCACCCCTTAAGCATTTCCTCCCCTGCTTCAGTCTTTGCGCACATTTCCTTTTCACTGTAAAATGAAAGCCATCAAGAGAACTTTCTCCTGTTCCTACCACCACCTACCAATGCATCTCCACTTCCTCACCTCATACCTGCTGAGGCTGCTTCCTCCACTCCTCATCAGGCCCATCCAGTGATGATCCCTGTCATATTATCCTTGTTTCCCCTCTAGTAGATCCTTTCCATTATCATGCGGATATGCTATGATTCCCATCTTTAAAAAAAAAACCTCCTTTGAATAGATTCTCCCATCAGCTCTCATTCTAGTTCTCTGCTCACCTTTACAAAGAAAACTCCAGATAGTTGGCTGTACTCACTGTTTGCATTTATTCTTCTCCATATATTAAACCAACTCTAACCAAACTTTCCATCCCATTACTCCACATTAAACAGCATTATCAGGATCACCGATGACCTCTAGAGGTCTAGTCCTGGTGGCCATTCTAAGTCTTCAGCTTTTTCCACAAGATCGGATTACTCCTGTGAAACACGTGGTCACCTGCCTGCCTTCTCTCCTGATTTCCTCCTACCTACACTTTTGATCTCCTTCACTGCTCATCCTACATGTGCCACTTCCATATACACACATTCCCTAGAGATGGTATCTAGTCCATCCCAAATGTACATCACCACATGCATGTAGTCCAGACCCCTTCTTCAGCTCCAGACTCAAGCGTCCATCCAGCAGTCTCAACATCTCTCCTTAAATATCCCCTAGGCATTTGGATTTCTCTCTGTCAAACCTTCTAAGTAGATGATAATTCTTCCCTTGTAGTTGTTGGTTCTAAAATTCTTGAAGAACACCCTTGATTACTCTCTTTTCCCCAACACCCCTTACCCAGAGCATGAGTGAAATCCATTGGCCCAGTTTATGAAACATATCCAAAATGAGTATCTTCTCACTGCCTCAGCTTCTACCATCATACTCTGAGCTGTCCTGTTCTCACTTGGATCATTACAACAAATTCCTGCCCAGGCTCTCTGCTTCCCCCAGCCACTTACCTCACAAACCTTGAAACATAGAGGTCAGGTCATACCCTCCTCTGCTCATTGCCCTGCAGGGGCACCTATCTTAGAGTCAAACAAGGTCCTTACAAGAACCTGTGTCTCCTTGGCCTGCTGTACACCCTTCATCCTCCATTCCAGTCCTTGATCACCACAGCCTCCCTACTAGTTCCCTGACATCTGTCTCTTGCTCCCTATCTTCTGTCAGGGTCTGCTAAGAGGTCTCCTCATTAATGAGGCTTCTCTGGCTATCCTCGTTAAAATCACAGATGACTTGCCCTCTAAATCAAGCCCTCTTTATTCTTTTTACTCTCTTTCTACAGAGCTCTTAGCTCTGGTGGACCTATGTGTACGTTTGCTTCTTTTTTTAAATTTATATAATTTCATTTTTGTAATTGTTTGCACACGCACACACACACAAATTACATCATTGTTTGTCCCAGCATTTGCTTCTTTTTCTTTGTTTTCTATCTCCTTGAAGCTCCATAAAGGCAAGAACTCTGTTTCGTTGACATAGAGTAGGTGCTCAAAATATTTCAGGAGATTAATATATAACTAAATTCCACATGTAGGTTACTAAATAAATGTCTTATATAATTTTCCAGATATCATGTGAGCCACAGAACAGCCTAGTGGTCTAGACAACACAAAACCCCCTGCGCTTAAATGGAAAAACCCCCAGGGGAACTGACTAGTTTCCTGAGAACACATGCTGGCTAGTGAGCTTCCTAGGACCTGTCATTTTGTTCCCAGTAGGGTTCTGTCCCCCTCTCTCAGGTACCCATGGAGGCTACATATTAGTGAAAACTTCAGGGCATTGATTGCTGTTTGCTTCCTCCCTCCCCTTGCAGCATTGATGAGAAAACTCCATATCTGGCTTTGGGGGCTGTGAAGAATATCTCCCTAAACATCTCTCTCTCCAACCTCGGGGACGACGCCTATGATGCCAATGTATCATTCAATGTTTCCCGGGAGCTCTTCTTCATCAACATGTGGCAGAAGGTAAGGAGAACACCTCCAGAAAGAGCCTTTGTACCTTCTGGTGCATTTTCTGACTTTCATTGTAGCTGGGGGTCTGCTGTGATTCTGTGAGGACTGTCTGTTTACAAGTGTCATTTGTAACTATTTGAACTTTTTCCTTTTGGACTTAAAATATTTTTGTGCATCCAAAGAAAAATTGTAAATGCCTACAGAGTATTAGAGCAATATTTAACACCGCTTCCCATCCCACTCTTGGGGAAACCTTTCCCTGTAGTCACAGGTCTATACCCTCTCTGGGATGATAGTCACTGTCTCCAACACACACATATTCTAGAGAATTCCAGTTGTAGGTCAATTGTGGAAAACAAGATAAGGAAAAAGGACAGAGATCACTGCTTATCATGATTATTGTCAGCAATGTACTTGATGATTTCCATTAAAAGGTGAGGTATATCAGCCTATACTGTGGCATTTTTATTTATTCCTGAAAAAAGTACTTTAGAGAATTTTGGAAATTAAATTATTGAGTTAAGGGAGTTTTATTTTGTTTTGTTTTTGGTAGTATGAATGAATTGATTTGAATGAATTGAAGTTTAAAGAGCACGGCTCATCAGCAATCAAAGAAGACAAATTTGATGCATTTGAGATAACATGAATGGACCTAGCGGGAATCATACTAGCGGAAATAAGTCACAAAGAAAAAAAAAATACTGGATGATCTCACCTATATGCAGGATATAGGGAAAACAAACAAACAAAGGGACAAGTAAAGCTTAAATCTAACAAACTGTCAGCAAAACTGAAGCATAGAGCAGGGGTGGGGGGTATAAAGTCAGGGGAGGGAGGGGCACAGAGATTAAGAAAATGGTTCACAGATGACAAGGTGGTGGGAGAACCTGTGTGTGCAATCAATTAAAAAAAATAAGAAAAGTAAAAGATGCTACAACAAAAAAGTAAATGGATAAAAATTACAAAGAATCAAATAAATGGCTCAAAAGGAAAAAGGAACTGGCAGTGATGCCTGTCAATGTCACGTCATCAATGAACCATATTTAGGAAGAAGGACTAGCAGGCCTCATAGGGGACAGCAGGAGAAGTGAGTAGTAAGCCTCACCCTGCCCAAGGTTGCGCTGTTAATAGTTGTTCTGATGGAATAGTCTCTGCAGTGTTTTAAACTGTGTGTAGCTCTGGGCTCATCGCCTTCATGCCTGTGTTAAAATAGAATCAGAATCACTGAGGGGAATCTTTTATCACTGATGAGTCCCAACCACCTTTGAGCTGCTTTCTGTTCAATGCATAACTAGCCAACTCAATAATTTTAATCAGATTGTGCTCAGCTTATGGGGCTACTGACACAGAGTGTTGTGGAGAATGATAGTATTCCAGGGGCCATTCCATGAGTTTACCTTAAAGCCTTTGCAATGTAATAACTTTAGAAGCTGTTAGAACTTACTTAGGAATCAGAGGGAAGGTCACAAAAGCCATCAAGAAGAACTTCAGGAAGGGCAACTTTCTACCCACCTCTGCACCCTAAAAATTGTCTCTGGTTTCTTACCAGTGAAGATGTACCAATTATCAGTAGGGTAATATCTCAGGCTTCACACAGAATCACTGTTATAGAATTCCTGGGGCCACAAAGCTGTCTTCCCTTGCAGGTGGGAGGAGAGAGAGGTTACTTGAAAGGGTGTGGGTAGCTGGGTCATTACATTGTATCTGTTTCCTTCCTCCAGGACCCAAAGGAGACGTTTCTCTACAGTCTCAGAATTAGGAATAACTGCTTCCCATGAGCACTCTGACTTGTTTCCATGCATGGACATTCTGTGCATCCTTTAATGTGACTTAGCTTTGTTATCACTGGAAAAGCTGACTCTACTCTGTCAGTATAGGACTCAGTAATGTCACTTTGCAAACTAATTTGCTTGTGTGCTTGATGCTCTTTCCCTTCACCATGGTTTTCTGTTTAGTTTGGAGACACATGATGTTCCATCATAGGATGGGCTATGAATTGCCTCCAAATTCCTATAATTGGATATTTAGGTTATTTCCTGTTTCATTCTCTTATAAATAATAGTTCCATAATATTCTTACAAAGATTAGTATGAGCAAGTGATTATAACCCAATAGTTTCACAACTGGTTGGGGAAGGGAAATAGCATGTATAGACCGCTGGAGGCTTTACATATATTTTTCTCATTCTCTCCTTCCTCCATGAAATCCAGTGCAGCTGATTTATTGCAGGAATACTCTCTGGAGAAGAGAAGTAAGGGAAGCAGAATGGATCAGGCAAAGGGCTGAGTAAGGGTATGCTGTTGTAAAATTTAGCTTTGCTCTGATTTACAGGTTGGAAAGTATTGGAGGAATACTCTAGAGCATCAATCACTCATGGAATTATCCCCAAGAAGTGGCAGGGAGACATCTCTGTGTCCTCACGGACATCTCTAGTCATGTCATCTTGGCCTCCTTTCTAGACAGGGGAGCTCTAGGAAGCCAAGACAATGCCCCAGGGGCAGAGGACACAGGTTTGTCCTTTGCCACTGTGCCTGATAGGAAAATGGAAGCGGATTATTTTATCCCCTAGCCTCTGAATCCCAGCAACCTTTAAAACCTTTGATGCAGAAATGTGGACTTCGGTTTGGCAGAAATCTGACAGGGTATTAGGAATATTAGGTGAATGTTAGCATAAGAAAGGCATCAGGACACAGCGATGTCATAGCTGTTGTGGAGGCAGGGGCAGAAAGAAAGTTGATGGGCCAAGTGACACTTCAGTGCAGCAGGAAAAGGAGCTGTTCCATGGCTACAACCATGACTGCAGGGTTGAGGAATTGGGGTCCAAGATGCCATTGATGAAGACCTAATATCATCCACCCAGGTAGTGAGGGGCCAATAAGTGAGCCCCACACATAGACCTAGCAAAACTAAAATGGCCCCTGCAAGAAGTTTCTAACATACACACAATATACCATAACATATATACTAAGAAAAGTCTTAACTCCTTAGGCAGAGGAAAAGCATGCCTTTTGCAAAGATTATTAATAGAAATCAAACGTAAATTTTACAGAGCATTGGCTTTTGCACTTGATGATCTTCAAGGGGACAAAAACATGCACAGTAAAAGATCAGACAGACAATAGCTTCAGGTGAAAATAGAATGAACTGAGAGGCAAGCAAGACTCAAGTTTCTGGAGGCAATAAGAGAATATGGTAATGAGACCAAGAAAGCAATGGCAGAACGGTCCTATAAACAGGAAAGAACATGACTATGTCTATAAACAGGAAAGAGCAGAATTAGCAATATGGAAAACAGATTCATTGTGTACAGGGCATGTTTTGAAAGCTGTCTGAGCATCCAGAGAAAAAGAACAAAGCAAGGAAGAGGGCTAACAGTGAAGACAATAGATATGGAGGTGGTGTGGAGGGAGACTGGAGATTTAGCTAAAGAAACGGTGCCCTAGTGGTAGATGTGATAGAAGGCCAGCAAAGGAGCCCCATTTCACTGCACAGGTGCTGCAAACACCACACAAATGATTGAGAGCCATTTATTCTACACATTGGGGTAGATTCACCACCTGCTGTAGCAGCCAAAGAGTATTGGAGTGTTTGGGAATATCTTTCGTTAGGATTTAAAAAAATTAAGAGCAAAGAAACAGCCACTGAGTTTTTCCCCTCTTCTTCCTCCTTACACGTTCTCTCCACCCCTCCGCCAGGGCGATGCCACCCTTTTATTGCCACCTCCTAAGCCCAGGTGTGCCCACATATGCTTGTGTACACCCATTGTGCCAGGTGTGTACAATCATGGGGTGGGGCAACACCACAGGTGCTGGTCATCGAGGCTAATGATGGAAGGGCAGAACCCTTGAAAACTTGTTTCCCCACAACATCAGCCTTTTCATTTTAAGGCTATAAGAGCTATGATACCTAACAGAAAGCAAAGAAACCAGTTTCCTACAACTTCTGTCACATTGCTATGGAAAGCAGGAATAATTTTTGTGAATTAAGAATGCTAGATCCAGTCTCGTGACTTTCCATGCTGAAGGCAAAATAAAGATATCTGCAGATACAGGAAATCCTGGTAACTCTTGACTTGGATTGCCCCAAAGTGAACCCTGACCTGATGACAGGGTACAGGTGGTTTGGTGGGGGAGAGATTCGAGAGGTGAGTTCAGAAGACAGGGCAGGTGACACACCAGATTGAGTAGATAGTAGATGACAGACCACCTGGGCAGCTCCACTCTGTCCAGCCACAGAGCCTTAGAGACAGTCTGTGGACACAAATGCATCATCCCCTGAAGGGTCAGGAAGCTGCTGAAGGATTTGTGTATGGGCTTCTGTCATTCATCTGTGAGGAAACTCTCAGAGGCCAGAATCCTTCCAGCAGGATTGCCTGGCTTTAGGCCACAGTTCCTGAGGCCAAGAAACCACTGGGGCAGAGAGCTGTGGGACATCTTTGGTTGCTGGTGGCTGACCCCCCGGTCAGTTCTAAGGAATGTGAACAGTCACCAGTCACCGTGGAACTATTCCTGAGAAGTAATTATTTACAGATAAAGTGCTCAAGAAGATAGACGTTACTGAATAAAAGCATAGAAGCAAGCAAAAAGAATTTTTATGAATATTTAAAATAGAAGCAAATGTTAAAAAAGTTACTGCAGTTAGTATATGATTTAGAAGATAAACCCATAATCTCAGTTTATGTCATAAAAATTGGAGAAGAAATTTGATCTTGTCATTCCTTCTGCTTCACATTCTTCGGGATAGAGTTCAGATTCCCCAGCTGTTCACAAGAGGCCCTTTTGAGCCTGGACCTTCCTGCCTCCTTTCTTCCCCAGGCTCTCTGTTTACCACCCCCCACATCCAAACTGGAAACCAGTCAGGATTTACCGCTGAAGCTGTTTACCCAGGGTTCACACACCCTGCCTCATTTTTATTTAATGAACTGCTCTGCCCTCAAATCTCAGCTCAGTTGTTAGCTATGGGAGGTACCTCACTCATCCTCACAGGTGGTGTAGATCAGTGGGTGGATGGATGGAGGGTAATTATCCACCTTTGTTCGAAGTCATGAAGCAGTTCAGGACCCAGGCCTCCAAGTCTTCTCCAGTCTTCTTTGTTAATGTTAGTTTCTGAGCCCAAACCAAAAAATAACTCTAAGCTGGATTTCTGCACACTCCCTAACGTGAAGCTGCTCTCATAGATTTATACTGCTTCTTTCCTTTAAGGGGAAGCAGTTTATAAAAATGTGGTATGCACGTGTATGACCATCTGTTGACTTTTCTCTCGCCTAAATAAAGCTAACTTGAAAACACTCAATAAAATAGGAACTTAATTTGTTACTGACTGGCGTGTGCTGTCCGGCTGGAGAGCAGGCTGTAATGGTCATATAATGGCCTCCTGTGGAGTGATGAGGGAGACCTCTCAGGGACTTTGTACAATTAAAAGTGAGAATAGAGAAGAATGGAGAGTGCAGCTTGGAGCACCATGCTATCACACAACTCAGGGGTCATGTTCATGTCAGATTCTATGGAAAAACTCCTTCAGAGCACAGCCCCAGACCACAGCATGAATGGTGCAGCCATGTGACTGGGAGTCCAATTAAAGTCTTGATTTCGTGCTGTGATGGCACTTGGTGCAAAGGACCTCGGCCCTTCTTGCCTCTGGGGATTGGGAGTGGGTTTGCTCAGACAACAGTTGAGTGAGATCTGGTCCCCCTCTCAGTGAGCTCAGAGCCAAATGGGGTGAAAAACTGGTCAGCAGTCAAAGCACAGGGATTCCTCTTGCACTATAGAAGGGTGGAAAAGTTGCTTTGCAGCAGATATGACAAGGAAAAGCAAGTCACTATTGTAACAATTGGTGTCATGATGCACAAAATCCCTAAATAAATGCTTAGGATGGATGGTTGGTTTTCATTGCTACCAAAATACAGATCTAGCTTGTGTGTGTGATGGTCATCAGCTTAAGTGGGTCCTAAGAGAAAGAGTTGGGCTAGAGCATGGGGCAGGGAGGAAAGGAAAGAAAAGGAAAAGGAAAGCACAGGAGAGGGTCTAGCCAGAGGGACAGCAACTACACATGTGGGACAAAGTGCCAGTAATGTTCCTAGTGACAGGTGACCTCAGGGCATTTTAGGAATGCTGTGCCTGCTGCTGTGCTGAAGGTACTCCTCAGTGCTCCTTCCCTTGTGAATACCTCATTTGACCAAGAGAAAGAACTGATTTCATATGTACACCCTCATGCTGATTGTGACATGGAAACACATGGACACAAGCAATGTGAGTTTCAAACCAGGGGCAAGACAGCTCCCAGGTGACCTTCAGATGCAAAGGGGGTGCAGCAGCTTGCTATGGAGAAAGCCTTGCTGGGAGAGACAGGAGAATGAAATGGACAGGGCACAAGAGACCTCATCTCTTGTCCACAGTGCTGTGTTGTTTTGGATCTTCCAAAGCCTGACCTTGAAGCAAGAATTGAAGGTGATTCATTTGCTTGAAAGGTTCAGAAAACAGAGGTAAGAAGGTGGAGAAGGGATATAGGTTAGTGAATACAGCTAATTACCAGAAGATGTTGTTTAATCAGCTACTGCAGTG
The DNA here is from genome assembly GCA_004024945.1 of Uropsilus gracilis. Taxonomy (NCBI): domain Eukaryota; kingdom Metazoa; phylum Chordata; class Mammalia; order Eulipotyphla; family Talpidae; genus Uropsilus; species Uropsilus gracilis. The sequence goes on along the minus strand of PVHY01007002.1, from coordinate 1,736 downwards.
GGCAATAGGGCTTAATATCCCCAGTACAACTCTGGGAAACAGTGCAAAAAACATTCCTCAGACGTGAAGGAGATGGAATTTCCATCGCTTCCAAAGAGTCAATAGTTGAGAGCTTCTAGGTGTGTTCTTTCTCCAATTCTTCTGCCTATAATGTGCTCAGCCAGAACAATATACTAAGTTCTGAATATGCTTAGAACAATGTACTAAGAAAAATGCCCTTAGGTACAGGGTGCAGACACTGGCAATTGAAAGTGGGCTCAAGCACCCTAAAAAGTGGAAGGCATCTGAGCAAGGTTCACCAGCTTCTACTAGAAATTACCACAGGGTAGAAGCCTCTCCAAGCTGAGTATGTCACATTCAGGCTTCTAGAAGCTATGAGTTGGTCTAATAGAGCTTCACTAGAATTCTAACATGAGAACTAGCAACTCATACCTCGAAGTGCAGGGGGATGGGCAAGGTATGTGTTGTACATGGTGGGGGGACCAGATATGGAATAGTAGGAAGCAGTGGAGACTGCAGAAAAATGCAGGGGTTCCCCTCAGTGACAGTGGGTGGCCAGTTCTCAGTTCTCAGCAACAGTCGGTGCTTGCCAGGTGGGAGTGAAGGCCAGTGCTGCCAAATGCCCTATTTTTCAATAAAAGCCAGAAATCCACATTTTTTACATGAATTCTCATGACTTTGACAGTTAATTAAAATGTTCTCTGAATATTGGATGGGCCAAACAAAACATGTCCACTGACCACATCAAGCCTGCAGGCCACCAATTTCTGACCTACTGCTAGCTGTTTTCCATATGTTCTAGTCGTATTCTCTGGGCTGCCTGTTTGCTGCATAGATATATTTTTCTGATATAACCTACTTTCTCCACAACCTCAAATGCATTTCATGTCTGTTCTTAGACTGCAGACAGCCTGGCCAAAGAGATCAGCGTCTTGAGACTCCGCATGTGATTGTGTTTAGGGAAAGGAGAGGCTGAACTCAAAAGTTGTGCCTGTGGGATTTTTAAAGCTAGCAGCATTTTGAGGATTACTTGTGAGATAGAATGTTTCTGCTTTGCAGTAAATTCAAGCAGCAGCTAAACTGGATTTAGAAGTTCTTAGAAGAGCCACATAGTAACAAACCGCCGGGATAGGTAGATGTTGATGGAAGTGGGATAAAACTCCAATTATTTCTTATTTTTATTTATTTTTTAAAAATTTGATCGTACATATATATATATATATATATATATATGTATGTATGTATATATTTTCCACATCATTGTTTACCCTGGGGTTCTCCCACCACCTTATCACTGTGAAGCATCTTAATCTCAGGTGCCCATTCCTCCCCTGATTTTATCCTCCTCTCCCTCTTGCTCTGTGCCTCAGCTCTGTTGACAGTTTTAAATTTTTCTTTCCATTTGTTTGTTTGTTTTCCTTGTATTCCTCATATAAGTGAGACCATCCAGTATTTCTCTCTTTTTTTTCTGGCTTATTTCTGCTAACATGATTCCTTCTAGCTCCATCCATGTTGCTGTGAATGACATGTTTGTCTTTCCTGATTGATGAACAATATTCCTTTATATACATATACCACACATTTTCAACCATTCATCAGTTTTGGGGCACTTGGGTTATTTCCATATCCTGGCAATCGTAAATAGAGCTACGATAAACATACGTGTACAGGTGTCCTTTTGAATTAGTATTTTTGTATCCTTTGGGTAGATTCCCAGAAGTGGGATCCCTGGGTCA
>PVHY01007001.1:16867-70470 GCA_004024945.1 Uropsilus gracilis | reverse complement strand
CCCACACCCCCACACCCACCCACATACCCCCACACCCACACATACACACACACCCATACCCAAACACCCACATACCCCCACACCTACACACACCCACACCCACACACCCACACCCACATACCCACCCACCCAAATAGCTATGAAATGGATTATCATGTACAAAACAAACCTTTCTTGAAAGAATAGGGCAAATTTCAAGCAGATTTTAAAAAGAAAAATGGCCTGAGAGATCAAAGAAATTTGATTGACTTAGACTGTTTTTGGAGTAGGGGATAGGTAATAATAAGGGTTTCCATACATGCACTAAGGTTTTTTTGATCCTCAGTTCCTTTATTTCTACTCTTATTTTTATTATTTCCTTCCATCTCCTAACTCTTGGGTCTTATCTGTTTGTCCTTATTCACTTAATTTAAGTGTATTATTCAGTTGTTTATTTGGATTTTTTCTTAATTTTTTGTAGGACTGTATTGCAAGTTTCTCCCCTCATGAGACTATTTCTGCTACTTGCCATACATCCTGCAAGTGTGTATCCTTATTTTCATTAGTCTGGAAGAATTATTTTGATTTCTGCTTTAATATTCTGTTTAATCCAATAATTATTAACTAGCACCATGTTTTAAGTTTTTTTTCCAGGTTTTTAATATCTGATTTCCGTTTGATAAAATGATCAGAAAAAGTACTACTTTTTATTTAATCTCTATAGTTTGATTGGATATGATTTGTGCCCCAACATGTGATCTGTTCTTAAAAATGTTTCATATGAACTTGAAAATGTGTATGTATATATCTATATCTACATATATAATATGACGTACACAGTGGTTTTTGATGGAGTGTTTGGCAGACCTCTGTCAAGTTTATTTGGTTTATTTAATGTAATTGTTTCCTTATCTGTATCTGTGCTGTTAATCTTCCTTAGATTTAAGAAGGGTATTAACTGTGCTGCTGCAAATATTTCTGTTTAATTTGATTAATAACTATTTATAAATCTTGATGCTCCCTTCTTCCTATAAGATTTTCAATGAAATGTCTGCAGACATTCTAATAGGTATACTTTTATAGGTTATTCTTTTCATAATGATTTTAATACTTGTATTTATCATTAGTTTTCAACAGTTTCATTAAATTGTGCTGGAGTATGTCATTTGGATAGCATTTTGCTTGGAACTCTGTGGGTCTCTTGGATCAAGATGTCTTATTTTTTCCCCCAGATTGAGATGCTTCTGTATAAGCTAACTCACATTCTTCATAACTTTTTATTAGTTTTCAGTTACCCCCGTAATGTAATTATAACATAAGATTATACTCACATCTTCACACATACATTAAGCAAATTCAGTTGTCCACTATATATATTTCCCATATATTTTTCTATGTCCCTACATATATACAAACATACATACACATGTATATATAAATATATATATATTATTATTGGTTCCTCAACAACATGGATTTGTACTATACAGGTTTTCAGATGCAGGATTTTTCCTATCCATTTGTACTCTCTTTGTGGATTCATTTAACCCTTTGAAGTGGCATCTGTGGATTCACAGTGCTGAATATAAATATACTACAAATTTTCCAGGATAGGAGGTGGAGTTGAATCTTTGCCTTTAACAGCCACAATTCAAGGGTCAACTGCAGTTCCAGTTTATGTTATTATATGAGCATTTTAATTTGTTCAAAGAAGCCAATCTTGAGCTCACAAATTATTTTTTTAATAATGCTTGAATTTCTACCTGTTGTTCATTTTCTTAGATCTTCCACCTATTTTTTTTTAATGAATGTCTCAAAGTTATGGGTGTGGTTTTAAATCCAACTATGGGTGCTTCTCTTAAATATGGAATGTTCCTGACACCTAGGTTTGTGTTATTGCAGTTGTACCTATTTTCTAATTCAGAAGTGAATTAGTAGAGTGTTCTTTACAAATTATGTCAATTGACTAAGTTATTACCAAGTAACCTGCTTCTTTGTGGTAGTTTTATAAAAATGTGTGTAGTGTTTATATTGTACTGATTTTTCCATGATTTTTCCCCTTTGTGTTTATTTTTATCTATTTTGAGTTATACTATGTAATAATTTTTATGTTTCCTAGACACTTAAGAACTATGAGACACTTCATCTAACATGTCAAAGTGGAGTATTTGTTGCCAGTTTATTAAAGGTTAATTTGTGAACACATGTGAAAAAGAATATGCATAAAAAGGGGAAAATATGATTTTTTTTTCATTTCTCACTAATGGTTTTGCTAAAATATCTTCCCAGAATTGGTTGACTGACCATCATTTCTACTGAAATGTTTTTTTCTTTATATATTACAGGGTAAATAAGCAAATTTGATTTTTTTTTACACCACTAGCCTATGGCTGCTACCTGTGGTCTTAATCGTGATAATACAGGAGTCACCTGGAAGTGTGGGCACAGAGCACTGGCACCCGTAGGTGTGGACACGTGGGCCAAAGAGCACAGGAGTGCACATGTGTAAGTGGGCACACCTGAACCTAGAAGCAGGCCTAAGATCACATGTGGGAATAGGAGCACAGCAGCAGTATGACCAGCATTACCACCAACCAACCAACTATAGGAGAAGTGAGAGTGCCCAGAGAAAGAGGGTAAAGATCCTGGGGACTGGGAGGCTCTGCTGCCTGTCTGCTTCCCAGGTCTCCCTGTCCTGCCCTGCCTGCCTGCTTGCCATACATCTGGGCCAACCTCCCTACCAGATGTGCCTGGTTTCCTGAGAGAGCACTAAAGCCTGTAAAATCCGCCAAGGGCTCTGGGACTCTCATTACCCATCTGCTTGAATGGATGATAGTGAACCTTTCCTGTGTTTGCCTATGATATAATTTCACCAAGCTGCCAACCACAATCTGAAAACAAATATACCCTAGTTACCTCATGGTCCACTCATTGGTTTAACAAATTTTGTCTAATTGAGTCTGGAAGGAATCAGTTGCCTCTGGAAGTCTTTCTGTTAAGTAGAAGTGGCTAACTGATGGTCCAGGGTAATCATAAAATTCATTTGTTGTCTAAGTTGGGTCACATTTAACAGTAAAAGGAGTTCTATTAATGTTTATTCTGGTACAATTGCGTTGTGTAAATCCTAAATTAAAGTCTCCATGACTTATTTAAATATAGCCTACAGATGTGTTGATGGTAAGGGTTTTTAAATTTGCTGGCAACAGTCAAAAATCAGGAGAATGGATATAAGAATTCACACTGCCAGTTCCTCTTTTAAAATTATCATGAGATACTAACACTGAATGTTGCAAATTTAGTTCTCTGGGAAAATAACTTTGAAAGTGAGTTTAATGGACAGAATGTTAATTAAGGAGTGCCTTAGGATCAACACGTGTGGAAGAAAATAATCTAGGAAATTAGTCACAGAGGCATTAACTGACTGACCCCCATGGGACATTTCAGAGTGAAATGGTCAGACACAGTTGTTTCCTATCCATACTCTGCATCAAACTGGCATTAAATATGTACAACACAGTATGGTGTTGATATTGAGGGAGGCATTGACTACATCAAAGATAGCCCTTGTAGGGACTGACAGGTGAAGACTATCTACATAGCTGGGCCACCAAGAGCTTCCTTGAAGTGACACTTTAGTGGTATATCTACATGTTCAGCACAATAAATGAATACACTTTAAAAATAGCAATCAACTGGAAAGGGGTTCGTTTTCATGTCATATCAGCATTTTCAATGTTTCAACTTGTATATGTCACCTATTTAGCCTTTGTACATATTTGAGTCTAAAGCAGTAGCCCCTACTGTTGCTGATGGTACTACATAGGAAACATTCTGTTGTTCTTTAACCTCCTCTGAGTCCCTGAGCTTTACTAGCAATGATGACTTTGAATTCTGCACAACTATGAAGACAATGACTCAATCCCAGCCAGTTCAAATTAACCATTTTGAGCAAATATTTTGTGATCCCTTTGTCTATTCTGGAGTAAATTCAGAATTCTGACAGTGTAGTACTTTTCAAAACACTATCCAAACTATAATACAGGTGAAATAAAAAATAACATAATTTATGATGAAATAACTTTTTAATATATATAGCATGGAATATGACCAAAAACAGCAACACTGAAGCTGTCAGATGCTAATATCTGAATGTAGAATCCTTGTGAATGAATGGCTGCCAGTATGTACTGAAAAAACTATGTGGCATAAGCCACTCAAATATCACAAGAAGGAATTCTCCTAAATTGGAAATAATTCATACCCTTCTCCCAAAATTTGATCTTTTCTTGTTTTACATGGCAATTGCATTACTGTGCACTTCATTGAACATTAAAATTATTCAATAATATTTATATTTATATGTAAAGTGGAGCTCCATTCTCAGCTATTAATAAGCCTTTGTAAATAATCAATGAAACATTCAAATTGTGAAGTAGGCAGGATATGGGACAGATTTTTGTTATATAGAAATATTATCAGCATTGCCAAATTTCTAGTGTCTCTGGAACAACCTCAAATTGTCAGCTGTATCTTTCAATCAATAATATTCATTAGTTAATATGGAATTTCCATGTTTAAAATCATTGGACAAAAATATTCAAAATTACCTCTCCCTGTCAATTTTTATTCCATTTCACCTAATCCCAGACATCATCTCCATTGCTTTCCCATTAAGTTATCATATAGGAAGATGATTTAACAATCTGTTAGAGACTTCTCTAACTTGTAGTTTCAAAATTTCTTCATAGTTTTTGGCATTTAGAAAATAATTTACCTTAGTTTCCAGGGATGATGCTGGCAAATCCCCTTTTCACATTTCCTCACTTCTTAGGATATTGCTTATAAACTGGAAAGGAAATATTCAAATGTGAACTCATGCCAATACATTTCTGGGAAGCTCTAAATATTTAATTCTGCAAATGGAAACATCCATTTTATAAGCATCTTGTTATCCTAATTTGATACTACTTCCTCCAGGAGAACATTTCTGGGCATTTATGAAAGATAATTTTGACTGCCATTTTTCCATTATGATTACAGAAACATTGTTAAGAATGATTGGAAACGTTGGTATTATATTTAGAGTGCAGTCTTAATGTCTACAATATATAATGTCTATAGTAATTAATAGATTGACTAGAAAGAGCTGGCATCATGGTACTAGAGCACTGGGAACTGGTTTGCATTTCAGTCTCACTTTTGTCAGTAACCGGTTATGTGAACTTCAGTGAAATGTTTAACTTCTCTAAACTCTGTTTTTCCATCTGTGAAATTACTGAGCTGGAAAACCTGATCTCTCAGGGCCCTTTTACTCAAAAATTCACTGACTCTGTTTTTATGATTACCTTTCCGACATTTTTCAGATGTTAAATTGGCGAGAAATTAGGCTTTGAGAATTTTTTTTTTGGAAAGATTTCAGCTCTATTTTGCAAATGCAGATGTTTGGTTACATATAGAATTTCCCTAGTGCCTAATGATATATGACCTCAGTTTTCTTCAAGTAGATTATCCATCTGCTATCTTATGTTGACTCTGAAAAGATAATTGTGAAATGTTAAGGGGGGGTAGTTACATGGAATATGATGTATCTTGAGACACAAGCAGGCATGACCCATTTCAACATAGATGGAAGAGATCTGGAGCCTAAACTAGTTAGTGGTGTGGAACAAGCACCAAGGTGGCTGACCTGTATAAAACTGTGTTCTTGGAAGGAATTTACATTGTTTGGAAGAATCAAATATAGAGTACAGAATGAATGATAATATTTTTGGTTATATTATTGGTTCTAAGAACCAGTGAAAATAACAGGTCATATAAAACAATGTTGATTATATTCAATATTAAAACATTTTCAATATTCATTGATTAAATACTTGAGTGTCTGTCATGTATCTGTAAATAAACCATATTTTGAAAAGCAGAGTTCATATGCAGATATTTAGTATTGCACAAATCTTGAATTATCAAACTGAGTAATTAGGAACAATATTTTTAGTTTTGTGTAGGGAAAAATGAGCAAACTGGAAAGCAGTGATTGATTTCAAAACATGGGATATTAAGTGAAGCCATTGGTAAGCTCAGAAATAAGAGATATAGGGACCCAATTAGAAAAACTGGAGCAACGCAAAATTTCAGTTTGCTTTAGGGATCAATTAAAGGCTGCACTAGTAGCCAAGGCTCATAACCTTTACTCCTAAGTGAACTTTGTTTTCTAAAAGTCTTTTGAAAGTTCTTAAGTTTAGATCTATAGTTACAAGTCTGTTTCTTTTAAAATCCTCATAGGCACTCTGGTTTTAAAGACAGTGTTCTACTGCATAGAGAAATCAAATTCATATGTATCCTACATTAAAAAAACAGATGATTTCACTCATATATGGAATACAGAGAAGCAAGACAAAGGCACTAACAAGGCTAAATTTAAAAAATGCTAGAAACATGGCTAGAATTTAGGTTTTTAGAGGGGAGAGTGTGGGAACAAAGAGGAAGGGTGACCCATTGGTCTACTGCAAAGTGATAAGAATATATATATATATATATGTCTCCATCTATAATGATATATATGATATATGATGTGATATATGATATATATATAAGAAATATATATTCTTTTATATCCATATATAATGATCTATATGATAGCATCTATGGGTATATATCACATATATATACATATATATCACTCCATATCTACCCCCAAGCACTCTTACATGTGTATATAGTGCATGTGTATATAATCAGGTTTTACCTGATTAGAAATCTTAGGGTACAATTTGTCTTTTATGTCTTATAAATTAACAGAAGTGATATTAACTTAAGGATGGGAAATGTGGTATCAAAGAGCATTCTAAGGCAGAAAGGTTTTTATATAAAGATGCATGGATAGGAAAAGATAATTCCAGAAAACCTCAAATGAGTGAGCAGAAAATAAAAGGAAAGAAATTTTTGCAATATGAGGGATCTGACTAGAGTAGCATGATAGGAAATGATTGGAGAGAACATGGCAGTTTGAAGTCCTTAAATCGCAAATCTACACACCTAGCTCTTCCCCTTCCCAAACAGTATTTCTCATATAGTCAGGAGTCTCTCCTTAATCTAATCATATCACTTTGCTATACAATTATTTTGGTTTTCTAACAGGTAATAGATTGATTTCTATATCCTAAACAGTATGATTGTATTTTTCCTCTTGCACACATATGCTTCAACCCTCTCATTTATTTTTTAATTCATAAAGACTTTGTTGCATGAGACCTTGAATTGACCCAGGAAACACAACCAGATGGACCTGCTAGGCCACTGAGAACACTCACCTGATAAAGAACAGCATACCATTTCAAGGGAGATCATCCCTGGCAGTGTTTACTTGTCAAGCTCTGTGGTGAAGTTACTTCCTACCTCTTGCTCCCTACTCCCCATTTCTGTCCTGAACATCTTTGAGAACCTAACATGTAGCAAATAACAAGGTAATTGATAACAAGTTGAATCATGTGGTATAGTTCTCATCCCTCCTTTGCACACAGTTGCTATAAAATACACTGATAGGGAATAGACTTCACTGCATTCTTCCTTTCTGCAGTCCACTGTCTAGTTTATCCTGAATGCCATACCCAGGTTCCGGGTTCACTAGAAACCCACAGATCTACCCATTGCATCACATATGTAGGATAAGACTAATGAAGAGAAAACATTAATTTTCTTCACCGCTATCAGTAATGTTTCAGGATAAGAGAAACCAGTTGTAAGGGAGTTGTTTTTCTCGTTCTTATATTATTTAAATTTAGAACCTCATCACACAAATTGTTAGGCAGCCACTTATTAAGATTTTTTTTAATTTAGGAAATCATGAGAAAACAGACAAGAACATTCAAAGAATTTTGTGCACTTTTTTAGACTTATATTAAGCCTTAGAAAATTATCAGCTTGAGTTGTTTCTTCAGACTTTTAAAATGAAAGTGATACATTTCTAGTATTTTATACATGGCACCTTATTATTGCTTTAGTGTCAATTCCAGCCATGCCTGCTTCCAGTTATTCACTGAGACTGATATTGCACAATCCTGTGATTGTGCAATATGAATAGTGGGAAGTTCCAAAGTTTCTTAAAACAAATATTTTAATGAATCATTTATTTTGATATCGGTTTCTAAAAAAATTCATGTAACACATTAGAAATGACTGGAACACGAAAAGATACATTAATTCTATCAAATAACATTTTAACTATCCTGAATTCAATTCAACAGTGTCAATACATCAGTGGATTTATAGAAAGAGGTAAATCTTTAAATATAATGCAATATTTAAGCTATAATAAACGTACAGTGCTTAATGGAAATGGGATAAACCTGCCTGAGGTAGGCCATTAAAAACAAAAAATATAAATTAATAAATAAATCTAAAGAAGTGCAGAACTGTTCCTGATCCAAGAGCCCAGTAGGTAATAGTCTTAAAATCGGTGCCCCAAATCATAAAGGAAGCCCACAAGATCAGGATATAAAAATGAATCTCAAGATTCCTCCCTGTTGGAGAGAAACACTTTCTCCTTTTGCCTACTGCTGCAGTGTATTCAACAAACCTGCCTTTTCTGTCCCATTGGTACCCAACGTATTTAATTATTACTGGCAAGATTGATTTGCTATATCTTGAATATTAAGCTGCATAGGTGAGAAAAAAACTGGTACAATATCATGCAGGTGTTTAAATATATGATAAATCACCCATAGAAGTTAATAAACCTAATTCACTTAAAACAATATCTACTATCTATTCAATATATGCTCTAAAAAAGTCCAGTGTTGAGTAGCAACTTGATATTAAATTTCTCAGTTTTTCAAAATTTATCTATAGAACTATGAAAGCTATAATCATTATTACCTTAAAAATGTTAACACTAAGATAAAGATTAAAGAATTTACCTGTATTTATGTCAACACCTAGGAGAAACCAAGTTTTTCTGACTAAACTATCTATCTTACCTATTATTTTACATTAAAGATAGCCACTGAAAGGGCATTTAGGAACTGGGAAAGGTTTTAAAATGGTTGGAGAGAATACAGACTTTTTAAAAAAGGATAGTAATAGTACAGGGTAATAAAGTAGGTATAACATGTCCTTGAATAACTTGTAAATTTTGTTTTTTGAGGTGATTTTATTTTTTTTAAGCTGAATGAGATGTCAGGATATTATAAGATTAAAATGCTTAAGTGAAAAGGAGTAAATAATAGAGGAAACAATGCTTTGCTGGACCTAGTATAGACTCAGGAATGAGAGGACAAATGGTCAAAGCTTAGAAGTTGGAGGCATTAACCTTGAGTAGCTGAAGGAGAGCTGAAGGTCCTCCTTCTTGAATCTTTTACTTCCTTGAGTAAAAAGGATTTAGATGATAAGCTTTGCTTTTAAGTACAAAGAAGCACTTTTTTTTTCCCAAAGCTTTGTTGGGGGAATTTTGTTTGCTTTGTTACGAAATCTAAAATATGCCTTTTTTCTCCTCCTACAGTTGATGCATTCCCAAAATTATAGTTAACTAAAATGCTGATAAGATGGTTGCCAGCTAATCAACTCTTTTATCTATGTTGTTTCCTCACTGACAGATTAATTGCCTGAATTGCCTTTTTATTTTTAAGTAGTCCTGAGGAAATTTAGCAATTAAAATGATTTAGCTGTAGCAGCTTATGTCGTAGTTCAAATGACATTTGAAAGATAGTGGGGGAAATTAATAAATGACTGTACAAAATAATATGTAGCAGAAATGTTTGTTGCTATAATTAAAAGTGTATAACAGAGTAATCCAGGTCAATTTTTTTTACAAAGAATCTACCGGCAGTGCTTTCAAATGACTTTAAATATTGACTGCCTCTAATCATATTCCAAATATAGATATGGATTTGAATATTTAACTAATCAGATTTTGAAGTGATATGTTAACTTTGTTTTATATAGTTGATAAGTTCTTATAAAGATATAGTATTTTTAAAAGTTTAATTAACTAAAACTTGAAATCAATTCATTAAGACAGATTTTCATGTATTTAACTATTGAAAAAAACTTGCCAATGCAGATTTTTAATACTTCATTTAAAGAATTTCTCTGGATATTTTCTGTAGAAAAATAAGAAACTCAGGAAATAAGATCTTCAAACATTTTATTATAAAAAACTATAGCAAATTAAAGTAATACTAAGTACTGAAAGCATGTATTTCACATATGGTCTAGACAAAATAAAATCATCACCCATAGAATTATATTTTAAAATATTGTTGGTTGACTTTTTTCAAGGGGACAAAAACCTAAAAGTAATTATAAGTATGAAAAAAAGCAGATTAAAATTTGAGACCTGACAAATTTGTTTCCAGAAAGGATATAATAATTAAAATGTCCATAATTCTCTTTTGTAGGCTAAGTATAGGAAACTACAGTACATGGGTCACATATTTTGTATCATTTTTCTTATCCAACAATTTGTTTACATATTACTTTTGTCTGTTTTCACAGAAACTACAGCAGAGGAATATATATATATATATACATAATAGCTAAGATAGTCTAAGTTATTTATACTTTTACAGAAAAACTTTGTCAACCTGTCTACCAGAGTTTTTACTCAACCTTAAAGTCTGATTCTATATTTATTGACCTAACAAAAAAATAAAGTTAAAAAAAAACAAAGTCTGTTATATTGTTAACAACTGAAACTGAATGTTTTCCTATACATGTAGGATGTATAGTTACTCTGATAGATACAACTTCTAATAGGCCATTAATTTTTTTGTATGAATTTGAAAAATTTTCAATATGCTGTAGATGTTACTTTTTAAAACAACTTTATTGAGATGAAATTTACATACTTTAAAATTCACTTGCTTTATATATAATTTAAATTTTTTAGTAAATTTATAGAGGTAAGTAACCATCACCACAATCCAATTTTAAATCATTTCAAATGAATCCCTAATGTCCATTTCAGTCAATCCCCATTTGCCTGAGCCCTAGGCAACCTCTATTGTAACCTATTTTTCTATCTCTAAATATTTGTATTCGCTGAACTTTTTCTATAAGTGAAACCATGCAGTAGTGATTTAAAGTATAAAGTCTTTGTTATTTTACAAATGAATTGACACTTCGATTATTTGCACTTTATTTTGAATAAATGCTGCTATAGCCATTTGTGTGCAAATTTTTGTACAAAAATATGTTCACAGTTTTCTTAGATAAATATCAAATAACTGAGTCACATTGAATATTTATGTGTTACTTATTAAAAAAGTTTCCTAAATAAATAGTGGTGGCACTATTTTACATTTCTATCAATAAAGACAGAAGATTCCACTTCATCTGCATGATGCTTATTATTGTGTTTTTTCATGATCACCATGCTAGTAGATCTGAAGTGATATATCTTTGTGGTTTAAATTTTTAATTTCTCTGATAACCAATGTATTGAAGACTTTTTTCATGAACTTACTGGCTATTTCTATATATATATTATTGGAAACATTAAAATTTTTGTTTATTGGTTTTTTTTAAGAAATCTTTTTTTATGGAAAGAACATTGACTTTTATCAGTATTTTTATGTAGTAAACCTAGCACCAAAGTATCCACAGTCCACCACCAGACTCTATTTTGCTCCCCATTCACTTTGTTCTCGCCTCTCTCTTCTCCCTCTCTGAATGCCTCAAATTTATAGTTAGTTTTCAAGGTTTACTTTTGAGTTTGGCTTTATCTGATCTTTTGTTCAGTATCTCTATATTTCACATGTAAGCCACGCTATCTGTTAGTTCTCTTTTTCCTCTGACTTATTTCATTTCACATAATCCCTTCCACTTCTGAAAATGTCATGAATATATCTTTTGGGTTGCTAAGTAGTATTCTGGTGGGGTGGGGTGTGTGTGTGTGTGTGTGTGTGTGTGTGTGTGTGTGTGCACTTGTTGATTGACTCATCTGTTTTGTATAGTATTTAGGTAGTTTTCATATCTTGGCTATTGTAAATAGAACTGCAATAAATATAGAAGTACCAGTTTCCTTTGAATTAGTTCCTCATGTAGATATCTAGGAGTGGAGTGCTGGTATTTTCTGAAGAAATAACTGATGCATATGTTGTGAAGTCTTTTGCCTATAATTTGTTCTATGTATTTTATTTCCAGGGTTTATATCTAGACCTTTTTCCCATTTTGAGTTGACTTTTGCGTGCAGTGTGAGATAGTGAAGGAATTTCATCCTTTTTTAGTGTGGTTGCCCAGTTTTCCCAACACCTTTTATTGAAGAAGAGTTCCTTGCTCCACTATCTATTATTGGCTCCTTGGTCATAGATCAATTGTTGGTTTTTTGCTTATTGATTTTTGTACATTCTTAATCTAAGTCCTACATTACACACACATACTATATATATATATACATATATATGTATATATATATATATATATATATGCCCATTTTTAGGATTGTTTTCACTTTCCTTAATAGTAGCTTTTAAAATACAAAAATTTTGAGTCAATTTATTTTTTCCCTATCATTATACTTGTGTTCTCATAGTTCAGAATACACAGTCAAATTTATAGCCATGAGAATTTATACCCATGTTTTTTTTTCTATAAACTTTATAGATTTATCTCATAACTAGGATACTAAGTCATATTTAGTTGCATTTAGCATATGATATGTAAGTAAATAGAGTAAGGAAAATATAATTTTTGAGGAAAATTATCCCATTGATTATATTCCTCATCCTTTGCTTCTTGATTTTTCTTACTTCATTTTAATGACTGTTTAAAAGTATAAAGTCTTCTATATAAAACAAGTAAATACACATAAGTGAAAAATCATACTGCTATAAGCAAATATATAAAACTGAAAAGCTGTTTTACATTTCAGTATAGAAGATAAAGCATTCGAGGTCTGAATCATAACTGAAAATAACAAAAATCTTTTCTTGGGTAATTTGAAATCTCTGGAGAACATAAAATTGACCCATTATTTAATATAGTCTATTATTAATGTAGTAAATTGTAAATGTGCTATCCATGTAGCTGAAACTATAGCACAAACTTATTGTCTACTCTTCTCATGGACCTGGTGGCATCTAGATTGATATCTGGACTAATTAGTGCCAACAAGAATTTCTAGAAGCCTGTATTCCTGAAGGAATTCTCTTTGTTTTCTGTTTGTTAAGGCAATGCATCTAACAGAATGTGTTTGCTCTACTTAACTGCTGTTCAGGTAAATACCGGAGGTGTTAAATTGTTATAAAATGTTCTGTGAATGATTTCGTTAAGAGGCATGTCATTTGTTCATACACATCAAGCAAAGGTATAAATGTATTAATGTTTAAGAACCTATATCAAGATAATAAAAAATGAAAGAAAGGACTCCAATACCTTAACAATGTTACATAGGTAGAACTTCACCTGCAGCTTAGTAATTATATACCAAGTCAAAATTTGAGCAATTTCTATTTGCTATGTTTGACAATTTTTGTTTTTTCATCGTTTGTATACATAAATTCCATTTACATCATATATATATACATATGCATAAATTTTGGCAACTTGCCAAATTACATTAAACAGATGGTTTCTACAAACATAACAAAGATTGATATGATTATATGAAATTTGCATCAGCAAATTATATATATATATCTCATACTGCCATCTCTAGCATTAAAATGTATTATTAAATGTCAATTTTGGATGAGTTAGTCTGAAAATCTGTGTTTGAACATAACTTTCCTCTTACCAAAACCTTTGGAAAATATCAGTGTTGTGTATGAGAAACTTTGCATAAATGCTGATATAATTAGGAAATGATGGTTACTGTCAAAAAATGTTGTTTGTTTCTGTATTATTTTGGTTAGAAATATGCTACTGAAAACCTTCCTTAGACTCATTCAATTAAAATTAATATTGTGACTCAGTTGCTTAAATGAACGACAAGTAAAATAGATGAGATAGAAGTGTCAAACACTAAAACATATCTGATAGTAAGCATGATACTAACAATGATCAGTCAAAATAGGGAAGAGGTATTGGATTATATTAAGTATGAAATTAAATATATATTTCTTAGAAGGCATCCTTACTTAAATGATGGGTCATGTACAGTTGTATGAGAACTAGAAAGATATTGTAGGAGTTAGCAAAATTGGGATTTAAACAGATGAATCTTAGTTTAACCTATTGTTAAATGTATCTATGTAGCAAATCTGTTATTTGAAAATATTAATGATAAATGTCAAGTTCTTCAGTTATAATAAAAGAAACAGTTACAATATTAAATGAAACAGTTACAATATTAAAGGAAACAGAAGACAACAAATGTTACTAGAAAGCAAACTGAAAAAAAATAAATGATTAGTCTCTAGAAAGATTTGAAAATATGCTTATAAGAAAGCAATCTTAAACTTAATAAAAAGCAGAATTAACAAGAAAATTATGTTCATCTATAAATAGTCACAAACTCCAGAGTATTGTTCTGAGATCCAATTAAAGGTCCAATGTTTCATTTATATTTCTTTTCTGTCTTTTAAAAAAATATTTAAAAGCTGTAGTCTGCATCATCAGTTTGGCCTTCAGAGTTCAAGCCTTCTATGGTTTGAGGAAACATTGAAAGAGACTGTGTTGTTGCAATTAGATAAAACCAGACTTATGATATATAAAATATATTCAAATACCTGTACTGCTGTAATGGGAGACAGGAATGAGTCAATTGTATTGCTTTATATGACAAAAGTAATTTCCATAAGTGGTAATTATTCAGAGGCATATGACAATACAAAACAAGCTGGTACACTTCTAAACAGAATTCCAACAAAGAAAAGGGTTATTTCTCAAAATTGTAAACTCCCATCATAAGTACTCTCACTGAACTAGGAAGAAAACTAGTCATGGAATGCATTCCATCTTCTAAGGAAGGTACAATTAGCTGACCTTTAAGCTTGTTTCTATCTCTCAGAGTCTCATTTATGATCATTTTGACATATTCAATGCTATTACTTATCTTTTCAATCTCTAAATTGAGACAGATACAAGAGAAACCATAAACAAAGAGACAATGTTTCATGATGTATGTTCCTTTATATATTCATAGGCAATGTCATTTTACAGATAAATTGTTTTCACTTTTATTTTCCTGCCAATAACTTAATTATCTTCCTAAAATGTATAATATATGTGCAGGCATGTAGAAACAGTGATCAATATATATATATATATATTATATTTTATAAAATTTTGGTTTTCATCACTCTTTTTTCTCAAAAATGTATTACACTTTAAATATTCTATTCTATTTTGCTTTAAACTACTAAGTAAGCCTGTTTCACTGACCAGTAAATGAGCTTTTCTTATTGTTGTTTTGATGAAGACCCCAAACATTCGAAGGAACAGGTTTTACAGAAGGCAAGCAAATCACTGCAAGTAAAAGGTGAAACAAGGTGGGAAGAGAGTGTGCAAATTAATCTGCCAGCCATTAGTATTTTAGTTATTTTTATTCCTTCATTCAGAAATTTGAAGAACACATCCTCTCTCCTTGAAGCCATCACTTGTATTCTCAGGGGACTTATGTTAATATTTTCCCATTTCCTCTAATTTTCCTGTCATGCCATGAGTTTTAAGTTAAATATGCACTCATCTACTGAAATCTCTCTTTTCTAAAAATATTATTTCAAAACTTTATAATTCAGCAGTAAAAGATTGTTAACATGTAAATACAATCACATCCAACAGACCAATGTGATCTTAGTTAATGACAAATACCAGCATATCATTTACCTGAACCAAAAAATTAAATATTTCAATTTAAAATATAAAACACAGCATTTGTTTAAATGAATAGTTAGCTTTATTTAAGGAGGTAATAGAGATAAAAAAAAACTTTGTTATTGTCTCTTTGAGTAGCAAAAGTGCAATACCACTTATAAATGATGTTTACATGGCCCCAAAATTCAATCATTTTAAATTTCATTGTTACAATGATTTTTAGATCACAGTCAGAATATGTGGAAGTATCTTTTTTAATGTTTTGGAGAAATTATTCAAATAAAATATATGGATTGAACCAATTTGACTTTAATGAAATAACCAGGTCTAATCCAATTATTTTGATGAACAATATGACAAATCACAGTCATTTGAACAAGTCAACTGAACAAATTGACTTTACTATTGCTTAGTCAGTTAAATTTATTCATCTATATAGTCACAGAATGTTTATATTCCCCAACAATGTCCAAGTCCTTTAATACAACTCAAGAATTGCTTCTTCAAAGCATTTTATGGAAGTACTAAAATTAGGCTGTTTTTAAGAAAGGAACACCAGTGCACAAAGATAAGTCATATAGTATCTGTCTAGAGCTGCATAATTAACATCTGAAAAATGTGAGCCTATAACCACTTTTATCAGAAACCAGCCTACTTTATGATATTCCCTACCAAGTAGGGAAGAATATGTCCCTTGTATCCCTAACTATGGAAAAAATAATTACAAATAGATTTTATCAAACTTAGAGTTCAAAAGTGTCCATATAGGAAAAAGTTACCAACTTCCAAATATAAACTAATGCTTTTAAGGGTAATGTATAGTATAGGACAACATTTAGTGAAAAATAAATTGACTTACATAAACAAGAACACCCCTATAATTCCTGGCTCAATTAGTGAACTAGTAAGGTAAATATGTAAATTCACAAATATTTTACCACTACTCAGTATTTCCAGTGAAATCAAATCTAGAGAGACAGGGATAGAGAGAACTAAATTAACCATTAGAAGTGTGAATTTAATGTCTTGTACATGAAATATGATAGAAAAAATAATAATACACATCAAGAATTAACACTTAGAATCTAAATGTATTATTTTGTCATGATTTATAAATAACTTCTTAGAACAAGGGTTTAAAAAAAAGAAAAATTCTCAGGGCATGGGCATCTGGCATTTTTACATGTTTCAAATCAGATTTTCTCAGAGGTTAAAAGAGGCCCAGGGCATTTTGATTTTTGAATTCCCAATATTTTACAAAGGATGACATAATAAAGCAAATTTGCCAAAATTGAACAAGAATTTCAATAATTACATTAACTAACTTATGGTTTAACATTTAAAATGCACTCACAATATAAATAGCCTTCATTGTGGATTAATTTCCAAAGTCTTAATGCTAGGTTCTTCATAACAATGAGGCCCAGGAATCTTTACATGTCAGTCAGTCCCTGTTTTATATCATTTCCAGATAATGAAGCTTACTCTGTAAATGACATAGCTGATGTCTTCTTTAGTGATTAGCATTATGATAGAAACTATTAAAATATTGAATATTTAATAATACTAGTACTTCCTCTTTAAGACTGGTTCATTTCAAATTATGAAGTATCAAAAATAAAAATATTAAATTGTGCATTTACAGTTTTTAATTATAGCATATTACCATATCTTCATTAAATATGGATGAAATCATTCTGTCCCTTTTAAAATATGATCCTATCTATCTAGCAATAATTCAGGCATTCAATATTTATTCTATTCCTGTTAAAAGCCAAGTGTTACTATAGACTGAAGATCTAACAAAGAGGATATTACATAAAAAACACTGCTGATTCTTATAGAGAAGTCAAGGTGGGGGGGATGAGGATAAAGTCATAATAATTTTATTTATTGAAAAATTTAAAATAGCAATTATCATTTAATATTTATAACTGCATTATATTTTTTCTTGACTTTTTAAAATGGATTATACACATTTCCTTACATTGTTCCATACCTCGCCGTTCTCTCTCCACCATGTCACCTGTGAATCATCATCCTAGTCATTTCTGCTCATCTTGCCCCTGATTTTGCCCTCCTTTCCTCTCCTTTGCTATATACTTCAGTCCCATTGTCAGTTTATTAATTTTAACTTTTTCTTGTCCTTTTGTTTGTTTTCCTTATAGCCCACATTTAATTGAGACCATCCGGTATATATCTTTTTTTTCTTTCTGGTTTATTTCAGTTGCCAGGATTCCTTCTAGCTCTACCTAATATATGCTTATTTATATGTAAATGTGATGTGATACAGAAAATACAACTAAAGTATAGTAGTATTTAATAGCACTTTTTATTTCTTTATAAAATCTCATCTTGAGAGTGGTCATTGATGTTTCTCTATGTACTTACACATTGCACAAATACATGAATCACTGTCTCTAAAGAAGGAAAAGAAATGTATATTGGCACACATGTATCTATAATAGATCATTAGCCTCCTCTCTCTATATGCTTATATGTATATACATGTTTACATGAATAAATATATATACATATATATTGCACATATAAATACATGTACTAGTTTTACTGCTGAAAATTGAATCTGAAAGAAATGAACAACTTAATTTAACTTGCAATTTAAAATATTTCTAATTCTTTAGGTTGGTAGAACAGCCTATATCAATTCTTATTTGGAATAATTTGTGTTACTTTCGATTATCTACAACTCTGGGAAGCTTTCAGAATATACAAAAAAATGGAAAGAGACTCCAGTGTTAAATTCTATATTGCTTAATTGACTGTTTAATATATTTATAGTTGCCCTAGACCTCATGATATTTGAACATTCAAAGCCTTCAGGACTCAAATACTAAAGAATCCTTAGGAAACTTGTAGACTAAGAGCTTAGTGACTATGGTTCAATCTTTTTGACAGAATCCTCCATTTTTCAAGTATCCTTCTCCCTCTACATCCTACCATACAAAAGTGCCCCACTTTTTGCTTGATTTGTATTCTCTCAATCTCTCTTTCTCTTTTTCTCTCTCTTCTCTATCTCTTTACATTACTGTTTCTCACCCTCTCCCTGTCTCACTTCCTAATTCCCACCTTAAACTTAGGGATCAGAAATGAAACAATTTGCAGGAAGGAATTGTTACTTATTGTGAAAGTCAGCAGAGTAAGACTTTAATAGAGACTGGTAAGTTCAAAATCATTATTTTAAAAATAAGCATAATGAAATAAAACTTTTTGCTGATTAAAAAGTCCCATATTGACAAGATACCACTCACATGGACTTTTTTTGCTCCATAAAAGATACAATGATATTTAATTAGTTATTGCTTTCCACCTTGCATACCTCCTGGGGTAAGGAATCACAAATTTCATGAATATCTTTTTAGAATGGAAGAGTACACAAAATAAGGTAAAAACAAAGTATTCACTTGTTGCACTGTAATGTAACATAGTCATATTTTATGTGTAAAAGTAATTCAATTTGACTAAATTATAGCTTTTCATTTTCAATATTTAATAAGATATTCAAATGATTATGTATTATTAGTAATTGATAATGAGATATTTGCTTTTCCTTGACTCCAAGATTTCTCAGAATAAAACTCCGTATGTGTGTGTGTAGGCATTATGTTTAATCAATGTTTACAAATTATCTCTTCCATTGAAAACATAGTAAAAAACAGTCTTGAAATTTGAAAACATTTTAATTATTCAAGTCTAACCCCACATTTCTTTTCTCATCTACTTCTATCCATATCTGAAAACTCTTAAGACTTGTAAGAAATGTATGCTGTTAAATCATAACTTCGGCACAGGTATTTGACAGCCATAAGAGACTTTACAGTTGATAGGGAGCAATAAGAATAATGAAATCATTAATTACTATTCTTTTTTATGTCCTGTAGCATCATCACTTCCATTGTTTTCTTTCTGGATTAGAATGTTGCTCTAATTGACTTCTTCAGATAGCTCACTACAGTAGATATTATAATTTTATTATATTTGATTTAATCTCTAAAATTGTCAGAAAATCTTTTTTCTTGACCATTGTTTGGGTAAAGCTACCCAATTCTAATATAGATCAATGGAGTTAACCACAAAAGTCCAATGCCACTAACATACAAAGTCAAATACTGGAATAAAAGTGCCATATCCTTTCAGAGGCATTTTCTTTCTAGATTGACCATTTTCTATTATCTTGTTTCTCATGAAATGTCTGCATCAGACATCTTCTTTATATTGTTTGTTATTCTCTGCTAAATTCAACCCAGTCATTTTGTTAAATTGAAAAATCTAATACTAAAACTGAACTGTACTAGTATTCTATGATGATCTTCTTAATGGAGTCCATTTAAGAAAAACTAGCAACTAAGAAGTTTCCTTTCCTACTTATTCTAATTTTCTGCTAGAAAACAATATGTACCCACCCTGATAAGCAGTATGCAAACAAATGTAGGTAGATTATGTATACAGGGACTAATTAAAAAATAAATTCTTCATATTTGAATTTCAATGTATGCTATCTCAAAAGTCAGAGTATACAAAATATAGGTAAAAGAATGTGGGTCAAATATTTATTGCCATACATTGATAACCAAAACAACCCAATAAATAAGCTAAACTAGGCAGATGAAGATTTCATGGTGCTTACAGCAGTTTGTAATTAAAAAGCAAAGTTAGCAAGACTTTGAAAAATGAAACCTATGAAAGACATTATTGAAGAAATAGTGAATCAAAATTCATATTAAATATTGATCCATATGGGTGAATGTGTTATTCTTGTAATATGTGGACTAACCCTTTTTATTCAGCAGTTATTTATTTTAATGTCAGTGACATTAGTGATAATCATTTCAAATTTTTATACATCAAATTGGAGTATTCCTTATTGTCATTTTTAATTATGCTCCAATTATTATCCCATTCTTTAACACTTACTTCTGAGTACCTATTACATGATGGTTCTAGATACTTTAATATTAATAAAAATAAATTGAGGGTCATTGCCCTCAAGAAACAATTTCATAACAAATTATATCATAATATGTCATATATCATGCCATAACAAATTATTTGTAATAAAACTGAGTTAAAATAAAAATTTTGCACATCATTCATATCCATTCAAATGAATGATTATTAATTTTTAAACAGATGCCCCTCTTAGTCTTTACCATTGCAGGTGGTTTTAGCATTAATATATTAGAAAAAGGTCATCCTTTTTTATTTTATTCCTTTGTGACTTTGTTAAAAATAATTTAATCATATTTATGTGAACCTGTTTCAAAGACTTCATTGTATCCCCTTGACCTTTGCATCTATTCTTTTACTACTATTGTACTATCTTCATTAGTGTAACTTTAGCAAATTTTGAAATTAGGTTTTGTAAGTATTGAAATTGCCTTTTCCCATTATTGTCTCTCTATTTTAGTTCTTTTGTTTCTTCTTATATTTTAAAATTGGTTTGTCAACATCTACAGTGTAGCTTGATGAGGTTTTGATTAGGTTTAATTGAAATTAATATGCAAGTTGGGAAGACTTGATATTTTAATAACATTGTCTTCCAATTCATTAACATAGAGTGTCTTCCTATTTATGAATTAGGATTCTTTGAGGCCATTTGGTGTCTCTCTGAGGGTTTTCCTCTCAAGTTTCTGGGTTACAACTTTTATACAAAATACAATCTCCACCAACATTCTGTGACTCAGTAAACACCCCCTCCATTCTGCATCAGAACTCTAGCCCCCTTTATGAGTCTGATGGGTTTCTGTCCTTTTTCCCTACATGTGAGTTTAGCCTTAAAAGGAGGCCACTTTGTCAGTCCTGCCTTTTCCAAGTTCTTCACCATAGATTGGTGCTTCTCTTGAAACCATCTCCTCTACCACAGGCACAGCAGAGAGCATTTTGTTGGAGTAAAGGCACTTGAAAAACAAATGAGGATTTAAAGATCAACATCTCCATGGGGAGAAAATACAGAACTATCAGAAAAGACTGAGAGACAGTTCCACCAGGAATGACAGACAGCTGGGCACTTGGAGAAACATGCCCCTCATCTACCAAGTCTCTGTGGGGTTCTTGGGACTCAATAACCTATGTAACCAGGCAAGTGTGGGTATGCTATGCTGGAGAGAACTCTATTCGCAGGGCTAGCTAGGAGTCAAAAGCAGAAGCTCCTAGGCTTGCTTTTATCTAGATGCTGTCGTATTATATACCTGCTCCTCCCCCAATATGGACTTACCAGGCCCCCTAGGACTTACTTGCTTATTGGACATAGTTGCCTACAATACAAATTAAAGTCACAAATGAGATACCATTTCACACCTATGAGAATGACACAATGACCTATACCAAAAAAATCTTACATAAGCATTACAGCGGTTTGGGAGAAGTAAGAGTCCTTGTATACTGTTGCTGGGAATATAGATTATTCCTGCCCCTATGAAAAACAATTTAGAGACTTTCAAATATTTAAAATATACCTACCACACGATCCAGTAATTCCACTCCTCTCTATTTAAAATATACCTACCACATGATCCAGTAATTCCACTCCTCTCTATTGATGTGAAGAATATAAAACATTAATTTGAAAAGACATAGGCACTCTTGTTTAGTGCACCAATTTTTACATTAGCCAACATAAGAAAATCTAAGTGTTCAAGAAAATGTGGTATGTATACACATTGAAATACTACTCAGGTATAAGAAAAATGAACGCTTGCTATTTGTGACACATGAACAAAATTGGGGGTGATTATTCTAAGTAAAATAGAAGAAACACATCAAGACTTTGATTTCACTTACATGTTGACTATATGAGACTAAACAAAGGGACAGGCAAACTGAAGCAAACCATTTGAATCTGACTGCAGAACTGAGGCTATCTGAAAAGGGTGGAAGCAAAGGATGAATGGAATTTAAGGGATTGTGGTGGAGCATTATTGGTGCTTTGTGGTGGGATATGGTGTGTGAATATATTTTCAAAGATTTGTGGGCCTGTACTTTAGTCTAAAAATGCTGTAAATCATTACTTCAATAAAATTATAATTTGCAAAAAATTGGTTTCTTCTGTAATGGTGGAGTATCAAGTATGAACACACATACAGATCATGCACATAAAGTCTCACAAAAAACAGACCTATCTATCTGCCTGACTGAGCTAGCTACCCATTGTACAGAAATTATTCAGTTAGTCATTATTGGCATATTGCGCTGCAAATTGTTTTTTTTCTTGGCTTGTCTATTTCATACACATATTGATATGGAAAGTAGTTCATCTTGAGAGGTGAAATTATGAATTGTTTATTTTCACATTTTTTATTACACTCTAAAAAGTCAAGTATAAACTTTACTTTTATATAGTGTTAAAATTATTTTTGTAAGTCTATTCTCCTTTACTAAATAGTGTACTATATACTCATGTCTTTTCCAAAATTCACATCATGACCCTAGCACCCAGTATGATGAAATTTCAATAAGGGGGCTTTGGGAGCTAATTAGTTTAAGGCAAATTCATAAGGATGGCATCCTCATATGTTACTTGGATGACTGACTCTCTATCTCTCTCCCTCCCTCTCACCCTTTTTTCTCTCCTCTTGCTATCTTCCTCTCCACCAGCCCCAGCACTCTTTCCCTCCAAAGAAGGTCACTACCTGTAAGTAGGTCACCTACAAGTCAGTAAGAGCTCCCAACAGAAATCACCATGTTGGCATCTTCATTTTGGTTTTCTAACCTTCAGAAATGTGAGAAAAAAAAATTACCAGCATCCCCTTCACCAATCTAGCTTGTTATTATGTCGATTAAGCTATCAGGTATATTTTATAGCCAATTTACTCTTACACCAAAAATATCATAGTTTCAAGTTTTGTGACACATCTAAGAATTTGCTGACATCTTTGAAGACTACCTTATCTATTTTTAAAGAATATAAATGCTAATTGTAAAATTTGTAGTAAGATATATTTTTAAAAGAAAGAAATACCCGTTAGAGAGAGTTCTGTTTGTAATTAGTTCATTTTAACATTAACATTTTTGTTAACCTGGATGTTTTTTCTTTCTTTTTATTTCCCCTCATTTTTAAGATTAGAATGCATTCTGATTATTAAGAATCACCTCACAGATAAAAGAAAAATGCTCCAATTATCTTTTGGGAATGAGTTTTTATACTACATGCTCATCAATTCCTCTCAAGAGGAGACATACCTATTTCAAGACTTCTTTGAAAATTACAATTTAAGCAGCTCTTATTTGTGTCAAAATTGTTTAGTCTGCCTGAATTGCCCCAAGAAAAAATATGCTAAAGAGGCTTTATAAAAGGAAAACTTCTTGTTATTCAACTCATATGTTCCTCCTGAGAATTTTTTTAAACACATCTATTTTAAGAACCTGTGGGAAAATTTACATTTTATACAGAGTTGTTGTAAACAACAAATATAAAAAAGATTCAAACAAAGTTGCTGAAGCAGGGATGTGTTGAAATACTCCAGTAATTCTTTAGTGTCTATTTATATATGTTTCTAATATTTCCCTCTGAAACATTTATGGAAAAATGAAATAGAATGGCAAAAGCAAGGATCTAGTAGTAGTCCACTCATGCAAAATGTTCCTGCAAGTAAATGACTGTCATACAAACAGGAATAGAAATATTAAAAAAAAAAGTTGTAGCAATAAGAAATGTTAGATAATCTATCAACTAGCAAATCACTCTTGCAGTAAATTTGCATTTAACAACTATTCCTAGCCCACAGTAGATACTACTACATATTTTTTTAAAGTGACATAGTTTGTATAAGATATCAAATGATTTATTATATCAGTGACACTATTTATCTACTTGGTATATATGTTATATATATATATATATATATATGCTCATATATGTACATGCATGCATGCATACATATACACAGACATAACAATTGCAGGCATGCATAATGATGTGGTTTATACATTGATATTTCTGATAGAGACACTGAATAGTGCTTACTTCATTCTTATAAGAATACAGCATTCATATCTCTCAAGTTTATAAGGCTGATAAAACAGATCCTCTTGGGGAAGTTTCATTTCACACATTGATGTGATATGGCAACATCTAAAGACTAAGAAAATTTATATTCTTACATATATGGATATGAGTCATAATTAACCTGCATCATTATCTTTGGGGTTGACTGTTGACAATTCTGTCAAAACACCTAGTCCTTGACTCAATAATATAATTCTATAAATGATCCAAACTTATTCTCTTTTATTTGTTAATATAGAGTATGAGAAATGCCTTTGTTTGGACATAGAACATTATATTTTCAATGATCCTTTATGTAGTTTAACATTGATTTTGGTTTTCATTTCAAGTGAAATAATGGGGCTATACTGGTAATGAATATCTATTATAGAGTTAAAATCAATGTCTGTTTTGATTGAGATCCGTATTTGTCTGGAAAAGTTTTAAGACTAGGTAAACTTTTACTATACTATGTGTTTTAGTATACCAGCTAGTTGCTACTCTAGTGAAAAGGGGAAAATAACATCATTTAGGTATGCAGTAATTCATTCTGATCATGAAATCAGAAAATATCTCTTAGAGATCAAGGATACCAAGCTAAGAACTCATCTTAAAGTGATAGGTATGTGAATACTGAAAATAATTTGTATACTACTAGTAATTCTAGGTATTATAAATTATATTTCATTTTACTATCCCTCCAATAAATATCATTAAAGGTGTTGTTCCACAGAAATAAAAATAAATATAAGGAGACATTAACTCTATCAAAATAAATATAAGGAGACATTAACACCAAGTAAACAGAAATAGCGATTTAAGGTCAAACATACTGCTTGTAACTACCTGGAATTATCACTGCCTTTCCTTGTTCAATATATTAACTTACCAAGTGATCTTCAGTTCTTTCCTCCCTGCATTCAGAATGAGACATTCATTTTTTCCCCAGAGGTTTAAAAATCTTATAGAAAATTTAATCAGAGAAAAGAAATTTTCTGCTTTTGAGTCTAAGTAATATTTCAAATTTATAACAGATGACCGCTTTTGAAAGCAAAGCCTTTGCTCTTTAGAGCCGTACATTTTGAAAAAAGCAAATTATTTTAAGGTAAAAAGAGTTAGATTCTAGAAAGAAACAAGACAAAATTTAAGCAAGAAATTACACAGCAGAAAGAGCTAGAGGAGAAGCCAGTTGTCTACCTTAGCATTCTCCATTGTTGTTTGTAGAGCTATTTATGTGGACAAGAGTTTGCCTCAGGATAGCTGAGAGGGGCCTACATCACAGGGTAAGGAAAGGTAGGAGTAATAGCTCTTCAGGAGTCAATTAGCTTCTGCCGAAGCAAGTTTCAAGTTCTTGCTGTCCGAGAGAGACCTTATGAGTGGCTTTCTATGCACATAGTCCTCATATCTTTTGAGCTGGCAATAAGATAGACTTCTCACTATTGTATGTAGAGGACCTCCCCACTAAGACTTTACATTCCTCCATATATATATATATATATATATATATATATATATATATATAATTGATATGCTTTGTTAAGCTATATGTAACTATATCAAATCAAATCAATAAATTCTACTTTGCAAGGGTACAGAATTCTCACATCTCATTGAATGTTCCTCAAATTTTATTGTGCAAGTGAATGACTGCCAGGTGACAAGGCATCAGGCCAAAGGTCACTCTGAATTGGAAGGTCACACAAATGTCAACCTCAGATGCACATTGCATTCACATGGTAATAAAATAAATATATCATTACCCAGATCTTAATAACCACTTACCAAAGAGCTTTTGTTGGATATGAGCTAAGAAAGAGATAATCGATAATTTTTAATAGCTCCCTGAATATTTCTAGTACATAGATTGGTGAGAACACTAGAGTAAGGAACTGAAGAAAGGAGAGTCTCCAGCACCTACTTTGGGTGAAACTGAAAAGAAAACATTAGAGCTAGCACTCTTCTCCCAAGTCAGCATTTGTCAATGTAAAATCCAGCCTTGTAATAGACAGATACATGAAAATACACATATCTCAAACTTTCTAACTTTTAACAAGAATAAATCAGATTTTCTAGTTTTCCTCTTATAGTATGTTTATTATCTTTACTTATTTTTAAAATGAGCATAAAAGTTTTTGATTAAAAAATATTGTAGGGAAATTCAACAACTCATTTAAAATAAGTTGCCCTGAAATTAACCTACTGATTTTCCTAAATCCCTCATATATTTAAAACCAAATAAAAATGGTCCTATGTACAGTAATGCTTTATCTATTAAATGTGTCAATTTTTCACATTGACATGAAAGTGATCATTTAATTGAAGCAAGACCCTCTAACAGAAACTTTAATTAAGAGATTATCCTAATTCTATGATTCAGTAAGAAAATATTTGAAATAAATTAATATTTTTAAGGGCCTGTGCTATTGATAACATCTGGAGGATTCTTACATTTGCCCCTTTCCCATATAAATTAAATTTAAGTAAAACATCAAGTTCTTTCAGTAAAAATCATTGTATCAATCATTATTTAAAATTTCACCTTTTGTAGTTTTATATATATATATACATATATATATACAACATGGATACATATAGATACAAGTATATCTAAACTTGTATCTATATATATGTATATATATATATATATATACAACATGGATACATATAGATACAAGTATATCTAAACCTATCTATCATTTATCTCTCTATCCCTATATCTATCTATGTATCTGGAATCTTTATATAGTTTGAAGACAATTTAGCAGTTATCCCTGTACTACATAAAACTCTTCTTGCCAGATAAAAATTTATTCTACCTTAACTTACCACCATACAAATCAATTCCCAGTCCCCCTACACAATAATCTATTGAATTTATTCTCTAGAATAATGTTCTTCCCTTGCATTCCAAATAACTTTCATTTAACCCAGTTTCGCACTAACCAAAGAGGAAAAACAGATTTTTCTAAGTTTTAAGATTAACTACAAACATTAGTAATGCTGTGAAGAAGGTTGGCACGGTGGCTCGTGCTAGTAAACTTCAGCCTATGAAGTGTCTGGGGCTAGGGATCGCGGTTCGAGTCCGGTCTGTGGCCCGTAGCGAGACCTAGTTCCAAAAAAAAAAAAAAAAAAAAATAGCTGGGCGTGGTGGTGCGCGCCTGTAATCCAGCTACCTGGGAAGCTGAGGAAGGAGATGGCTTGAGTCTGTGGTACCCCAGGCAACAAAGCCTGCAGTTCCACAGGCAAAAATAGCAAGACCTAGTCTTTAAAAAAAAAAAAAAAATGCTGTGAAGAGTTTGCTCCATTGTAAAATGATTTAGTTCCCAAATGAAAACTATAGATTTATAGTTCAAATTTATCACCCAGAACCTATCTCCAATTTTGAATTTATCTATTTCCTTTTTGGGTAGACTATCTCCCCATTTTGCATAGTTTATATAAAACTCAATCACATGTAATACTTTCTTCTTGCCAAGGTTGGAGCATAACCCAACTTCCATAAAAGACAATAGTTCCCAAGATTTTTATGTCTAGTTGCACAATTTATTTGATCACTTTTGCAGAATTAATTGTAATGGTAGATGTTTTTTTCTTATAATGCACCAAATCCTTGGTCTTGCAAAAACACTGGAAACTCCATCAAGAGACCACTCTCCTGCAAAGTCTTTCACAAATCAGATGTGTCTAAATTTTAAAGTTAAATTTTAATTGAAAATTAAGTTATCATCCAGTTGTCTTATTAAATAGCTAAATATCAACACTTCATAAAAGATAAATCTATTCAACAATTACAGTAAAAATTATGGTATTGAAATTTACCGTAATTTTCACAACAATGTAAGGATTCATCTTTAAGATTTCTATAATCATGAAGCAGTGAATACACCCAAATTGTAAGTGCAAAAAGACATTATTGTACACATGTTCCTTTCCTGCCAAAATAACTTAAACTTCATCAACCCTGTACTTTAACAGTACCCCAGAGAGAGTAAATTTTAAATCTGAAATAAAAAATGTATTATAATGATCTGGCTATCTATCATATTTCAAATACAACATTTATTTAATTTTTTGTAGTATTCTTAATGTTCTGACAACACTAAGATATTCCACTTCACCTGAAGAACCCTTCTGAATTGGAGTGTCTCCCTTAGGTCTGTGCATAGTAGCCTTCATCCCATACAATGGAAATAATATCTGCTTTATGTGGTAAAGTTATCTTCTCATCAATATATTATATTTAAGGGAAAATAATTCATAACTATCCCCTAAATGTGTATGGCTGCAATAGAAAATCTGAGAAAATATACCATAATAATGGAGGTGCCCAAATAAGACCACCCCAAGATTCCCAGACCCGGTTTTCAAGATACCCTGCTCTGGCATGCAAAATATGTTAAGATGATCCTAGCAGCTTGTATACCTCTAACACAGTATCAAAAACCATGTTAAAATAAAATAGTTTTCATTATGCATATAATATATATTAAACATGAAATTACATGAGGCTGAGGAGAAAATTCTGTCATTTAAATCCTTATCCTAATTAAAAAAAAAATCATCACATCTAAGTTTCTTGCCCTTTTTAAATCAGTGAATCAGAGAAGCAAACACTGTTTCTGCTTTTATGACCTAGTAGAATGTAGACTAGGAGATCTTGTTTAGTTTTAGATTTTAGCAGTAAGTGTGTTCTCTCTAAGAATCTCATCTTTATTCTCAGGGTTAGGATGAGGTAACCCCCTCATCAGTCATGTGAACTCTCCCTCCCTCTGATCTTGATGTCTCAGATTCCAAAATTCAGGATCAATATTCCTGGACCACTCCATTATTCTTAAGAATTTAAAACCATGTAAATTCTCCATGCATAGGTTATTAAATTGATTATTTTTTTTCCTGTGATAACCTGACTGGTGCTGTTTTGATTATTCATCCAATCCAGAAGAACCCAGAGGGTTTTGGGTTGATTTCCTTTGCACTCCAACAACAGCATTAATCAAATTTCTGAAATTATCACATATTCATATAGAGAAGTGAATTAAAGACCTCAAAGTCTAGGGCATTAAAAGTGTATTAATGTCCTTTGAATTCAATATAGGAAATGACAAAAGAATAGAGATTTCTTTTTGTCTGTTTTAAAAATAAAGCATAGAAAAAATAGGCTATTTCAGCAGCTTAATTAATAAAATTAAATGTGAAAATCTCTATGGACTCAATTAAGAGCATTTGCTTAAATGAGCAAGTAAATAGCTATTTAAAAAGTACAAACAATCCAACTTGTTTTTAATAACTAACTATGAAATTTCTCAAATACACAATTTAAAGAATGTTACAGGGAACACATCATGTGTGTATTTATCAGCATTAGAATTTTAACTTGCTCTTACTCTTTGCTTTATCACATGTTGATTTATTTTCTTATATATTTTTCCATTATCTATAGTTTATATATATTGAGGCATAGAAATCTTTGCTCCCTAAATACCAAAAGTCATTAGTATATCTAAGTTCTGATACGACTTTTCCCACAGCCCTTATGGTCAACAGTCTCCTTGCCTCTCAGCACTTTTCTCTGATATGCCCACTTGGTAACACCCCTCCAAAGCTTATCATGCCCAGTTCATTTGATTTGAACTTGTCCTTAGCACAAGAATCCCAAATCCTTCCACCTTCATAGAGTCATGAATTCCAGTCCCTATTACCCTCCCTCTGCTTACATTTTGTTTTGACCTTCACATCAGGCTCTCAAAGTGTGCCACATACTTTCACCCCAACCTGTGAGTTCCATTCCTATTTCTCTTGTATAATCTATTGTTGAAACAAACATTACTGGCACCCTGTGCTCTGCTCAACAAGTCTTAACTTGACAAATTCACGGCACCACATAATTGTGACACTGGCTATTTCATTTCCCTGGTGGGGGAGCTATCAACAGCACAGGAAGAAGTATATTTAATGCACTTTGGTTACTATTTGCCTCCAAAATGCAAGAAAATGAGTATATAAGGAGAAACTCACTGTTGAGAAATATGTCTTAATAAAAATTAAGTATTATATAACAATCTGCATAAAAACATGTTATACATATTATTATGCAAATTGTATAAAACTTGTGTTTTGAGGTCATTAGTATTTTTGATACAAATAGTTATGTTAGAAAAAAGGATATCCTTTTTAATTTGGGAAAGTATGTTGACTCTTCAATTGTACTTCCTTTGGTCATGCTTAAAATCATTCCTGTGGCAGGTAAAACACAGAAAATGGCAGGAAGCATAATCAAGGGGACATATGGCCTGTTCTGCTCCTTTTGCTCATCAATACCCAGGTCAAATGTTACATCTTCGTTGATGTGTTCTTCCATCAGAAAATGCTTACTATACACAGTATAGTAACTATACAATATGCTTTTGTTCCGCAAAGCACTAATACAGTTTAAATCATCTGTTTATTCCTTTGTTAATATTCTTTCTTTCTTTCTTTAATAGAATAAAAGTTGCCTTAGAACAAAAATCTCATTCATCATTAACACCGCTTACCTCTATATCTGACTGTCACTATCTTTTCACAAAACAGAGGTTACCTTCCTAACTCCCCTCATAAGAAGGTCTTTTCAATATTAGTGATGACTTAACAGTGTGAAGAAAACTGTATATACACTTATAAAAGAATGAAATGTGAACTATCTTACAGCATACACAATAATTAACTTGAAATGACTTAAAGAGAAATGTAAGACCTGAAACTATAAACTCCTGGAGAAAATATAAGGCTCCTTAGCATTGATGTTAGCAGTGTTCATATATAAAAACTTCAGGAATACAAATATATGTATTTATAGATACACACACATACACATACATATAATATATGACTATACATATAACTGTTTAGCAGTGTTAATATATATATACATATATACATACATATATATGATGTAAAATCAAAAGCAAAGCAATAATAACAGAAGAAATAATAAACAAATGACATTATGTCCCTCAAAGAAAGCTTTTTTAAGTAGAGAAATCAACAAAATAAAAAGGCAATCAAAGAATAGAATATATTTGTAAGACTTATATAAAAGTGGGTTAATATCCAAAACATACAAGGAACTTATACAACTGTAAAGTAAAAACTAAATAAAATTGAAAGATAATATCAAAATCGTAATTTAAAAATGGACTAAAGATAATAATAGACAATTTACCAAAGAAAATATACAAATGGCTCAACATCAGTAATCACCAGGAAGATGCAAATCCAAACCACAATGAGAGTGCAGTGATGCCTTGGGGAAAAAAGGAGGGTTAGATGGAGTTGTTTTTTTTTTTTTTTTTTTTTTTTTTTTATATATAGATTTCACAACATTGTAATCTCAAGGATTTGCGCCCCCCTCCCTCCCCACCCCTTTCCCTCCTGCTCAGAGTTGTGTGCTTCAGTTTGGTGCTTAGCTTGTTTTGACTTTCCTCAAGGCTTTTGTTCATTTTTTTCACTATATCCCATATATTAGTGAAACCATTGCATCGATAGATGGAGTTTAGATTGAAATGTTTTGTAAGTAGCAAACAAATGGTTGAAAGTGAGAGAGACTAAATGTTTATGAAAAGGTGACTGTGAGATCCATGGTGAGCCATAAAGTGATGGATTTCTGTCACTGCCCATCACTTATACAGGCCAATTTATAAGTTACTTAGGTTGAAAACTAAAGTTTGTATCTTTTGTTATTGAAAAATACAGGTATGGCTATTGAATGAGAATTTTCTAGTACCTCTTTCTTTAATTTAAGCATATGCTTTAACACTTTAACCCCATAATTTAAAATCTAATTTAGATGTTAAAAACTGCACGAATGCACATGGAGTATAAATACATTACACTACACTAATCCATGAGATAAGCTTATTCTAAGATTATACAAATTAAAACTTATTCTACAGAGGAAAACATGTTGAGGACTATCACAAAGAACAAACTACATAAAAATAATAAGATTGAGGCCATGTTCTGCTATGTATAGCATTAAAACCTCCACTGCTTTTCAAAAATTCAAGAAAAACAAAATATAAATAAAACATTTTATAATGGAAATGTTTAGAAAGGGGAATATATAGCACTGATTAAATAACACTTTTATTTTCTCTCGTCTGCATCACAATGCCTTGTAAGGCTTGAGGAAAAGAGGTTTCTATAATCTCAGGGAAATAACATGAGTATCCTTTCAAAATAAACTTTCAGGTAATTTATATTGAGGATGAGAAGAATGAAAAATCATGCTATTGTCTATGGTGAATATTTGAAACCACACCTGTTTTAAATATAATTGTACTTTAGAGTTTGAAGCTATTCTTTATATATTAGCAAACATATTCTTGTGAAACTCAACTGGCTTTTCTCTAATAACTTCAAAAAAAATGTTGTTTAAATGGTTCCAGTGCAGTCTGAATTTCACACCTGCAGTTTAATGTATGCATTCAAATATAAATACATTTTTCATAATTACTCCATCAGTCATTTGATGATTTAAAATCTTATTTTAAATGTGTGTATCACAGTTCCCAAAATAGGAAGACTTTCTATTGATGTCTCACATTAAAATTTCCTCTAATTATTGCTTTTAGCATCGAAATATTATCAACTTAGTGGCTCCACTCTAATTATATTTGCCTCATTCTCTAGTTGATCTTTATTAAGAGTTAATAAAATAATATTTTAATATGAAGGATATTTTCCCATACTTCTTTCCAATTTTTCATTTCATTTTGCTGAATATATATTTTAACTGTACTAACCTGAGAACAAAGAGAGATTGTATTGTATTTAACCTCAAATTTAATTAGCAAACTCTGTATATGACAAAAAAAATGTACTTTTATTTACTATAAATAATAATAATGAAAATAAGAGCATACAAGTAGTGATCTTGTTAACAATTACTATATCATTGATATTACCTACATCATAGGGAAATCGCTGATAATAAATATCACCATCCATGTACCAAATACATGGTTTTAATCAAAGATTCTGGATTTTGAAGGGGATGACTTCTGGGTAGAAATATACAATTAAAATGTTTTAATAAGTGTACTTTGACATAAGAGTCTCTATAACTATTATTCTTAAAATGCAGTTCTTTCAAAATAGAAAAAGTAAATAAAAAGTGACATTAATGAGTTAATATAAAAAAATAACATGACTACTATCAGCTTTTCTCATTCTATTTTCTAATTGTAAATTCTAGCATTGACACATGTGCTTGCTTCTCCTTTACAAATTTTAGTGATCATCACTTCCTTCAAAATCTCGAAATTGCACAGATTAATCTCTCAATTCATACATCCAATCTATCAAGAATTCTTGCTGGCTTTCTTCCAAAAACATATCAAATTCCTGATCACATTTTGTTCCCTCCATTGAGCGTGGCGTCTAATATCTGTCTTAAATGACGCATATTCAAACAAGCTTTTCTTTTCCCTAATCTCCCAACCCTCAACAAGTTATCTAGTCTCAGGTATCTTTTTAAATCTAAATCGATCTAGTCATCTCTCTACTCATATGCCTGCAGTGCCTCTATTGCTTTCACCTTACAAAGCAAATCTTATTGAATTTGTGACAACATATATGAAACTGGCAGGAATTATGGCAAGCAAAATAAAGCAGAAGAGAAAGACAAATACAAGATGGTATCATTTATGAATGAAATGCAGAAAAAATAAGCAAAGGGTTAGTTACAGTCAAACTCAAAAAGGAATCCTTAAATGACTAGAGAATTGAGGTACTTTCATTTGGATGCTTGCCTGGTGGGGTCACTATGGATCACATTTCTTGCCTTAGATATCTGCTTGGCAATTCAGGCTATTGCAGCCAAAATGCCATGCATAGATTTGGTGAGTTATAAACAGTACTGATGTATTTACCAGAATTCTAAGGGAGCTGTGAAGTTTAAGAACAAGGTATGGCTAATGCGTCACATGAGAGCTTACTTCCGGGTTCATAAACGGCCATTCTCATGCTGTAAGCTAAGATGGCCAAATAAGACAATAATCTATCTGAGGCCTCTTTTATTATAAAGGCACGAATCCCATTCATGATGATTCCATATCATAATGATTTAACCCACAAAGGTCCTACTTCCTAATGCTGCCACAGTGGGAATTAGGATTTGGAGAGACACATTCAATTCATTGCAACCATCTTGCCATTACCTCTGTATTTCCTCAAATATGCCATTTAAATAGGATCTATTCTGACTTCACAGTTAAATACTGCAAACTATCTGTCTCCGGCCCTCATGTCCCTCTTAATTTGCTTTACGTTTACTTTTTCCCAAGAAGTTAGCACCTGCTAATATATATTTCAGTTTTTTAATTCTGCTTCCACTGCCCCTCTGGAATGTAAAGTACAAGAGAGAGAAGCTCTTCGAAGAATAAGTAGTGTAAGTGAAAATGTTGAGATTGTGGAACTGAAAATGTGAGAGCCTGAATGATCTACTAAGTAACAATTCCGTTATCATTAATGTATTTGAAAGACATGGAAACAAGAATGTTGATATTTTTTCCATCCTGCAAAATTTTAAACATACATTTATTACATGCAAATAATATTACTCTGAATAAGAGACTTTGTTTTAATTAATCAATTTATCTATTTAGAAAGAGGCTGCATGCTATAAAAATATACAGTTATGATTTTGAAAGAAGAGAGGTTAATGTAATTTGCTGACAATATAGTAATTAAGAATTAATATATTTGCTTAGAAATACACATTATCATATGAATAAAGAAAAATTGTTTCTTTATATATACATGCAGTTGATAGAATGCATTTTGTCTTGTTTTTACTCTTGAAAACTGTACTTAGTGTTTGGTTAACAGTTTTCTACTGCATTAAAACACTTTATTTTGTAATGGAGCAAAATACAGCAAGTTAAAACATAATACTGAATCATAATTATTACTTAAACATAAACAAAAATAAATTTCCTCTTTAATGCCACTGATTTGCTCCATTTATATTAATATTCTATATGGGATATGGTGAAGATAGTGAGTTCATGTAAGTTAAACATTTGATAGTTCCTGACATTTAGTGAATGTTCCAAAATTTGGCTATAATTTTTATTATTGTATGTATCAACCCCAAAATGATTATATTCACAAAACTTCTCGTTCTATATTACTTGAAGCATTTTCCATAAACTTCATGTAACATCTTTTTGGCTTACACTTAGCAAAAGAGTAAGGTTTTTAATTATTTTAATTCATCATCTTATTAGAAGTTACATATTTGAGATTTACTTAATATTGTAATCTCAGAAAGCATGTTAGTAATTTATAAAGTCCATATTATCTTCAAAGACATTCACATATCACTTATAATTCATTACTGATTACAATTCAGAAACCAGGAATTAAAGATGAGGGAATGTGTTTGGTGTAGGCACCAAATTCAGCTATATTGCATTCTGAATTAATTCTAACAGCACTAGCAGAATAAGCCAAAGCTATACATAGATACATAAAGAGCTATACCTATATATACATATACATGAATTTAATTGAATTTTACATTATATAACTTTTCATAGTTTCTGAAATAAGTCAAAATGTTCACACTTGATGACTGTTTTAAAGTATTCCTTCCTTCCTTCCTTCCTTCCTTCCTTCCTTCCTTCCTTCCTTCCTTCCTTCCTTCCTTCCTTCCTTCTTTCCTTCCTTCCTTCCTTATCCTCCTTTCTTCTCCCTCCCTCCATTCTCTTTTTCTTTTCCCTTCCCCTTTCCTTTCCTTTTTCTTCAAAAACTAGATAATTACCTATATTCCTGCTATGTAGAATAAACAAATCGCATCACAGTTTCCCAGCTTTAATAGTCTTAAAATAAAACATGTGGAAAATTTACAGATAATTTAGACTGAAGAAATTGATGTAGAATCTTACTTTTCTTTTATATATTACCATTGTGAAATGATTATGGACTCACAGAAAACATAAGAAATATTAGGAAAGGAATGTGTAGCCCTCATCCAGTTTACCTTCAATACCTATATCTTAGAATAGTTTTAAAATGCCCCAGAAAACTTGCATTGATACAGTTATCTATGTAGTTCTGTGACTAGGGGAGAATAATCTTATTGCTGGAAGTTGTACTTTATTCTTTGGAATAAGGGTGTGTTAATGAGGTTTTTATAGAAGAACAATAAAACAGATATATGGATATTTATTTTTAATTGTATTAGTATTTTTTCAATCAAGGTATATAATTCAGATGTATAACACACTTCTTCATATGTATGTCATCACATCATATATGATCCCATGTTATCCTTTGTTAAACTTTCCATTTCAGAATGCTATACAAATCTAATAATCTAATAGCAGTTTCACATGATGGCTTCTATCTTCTTAAATTTTATGCTTGATACCATCTGTAACACAACAGATTTTTCTCAGAGCTTTAGTAAAGTTCAAGTTACTGAAAAGACAGCTAGGGAAAAGAGAACAATTTCTAACTTATTGAATTTGCTCTTTCCCCTCTACAAAGAAGTCATGAAAAAGAGTAATTTCAGAAAAGCACGTCACAGTAAAGAACATTAAATTTTAATGAATTGTAGCAAAAGTATATATATGTATATATATACTTATATATTTATAGATATATACTATGTGTATACATATGCATGCATACACATATAAGTATGTACATGCTTATATATGTTATATATACATCTCTATGGCGCCAATCTAAATCAATGTCATATATGTAGAGATACATATGCCTATGTGCAAATGTATCTTTATAATTATATATGCTTATACATTAATAAATCAAAATAAATGCCAACATAGATTCTAAATAACATATATGAATATATATACATTGATAATGTATATATGCATTATATACCTATACACAAATGCATACATATATGTGCACATCTGTGCATGACATACAGGCGTGCATTTATGTGTATGCCCATGTATTTACATATGCCCACATATATGCATATACATACATAAGTATACAAAAGTTAAATGATTGATTATAAAATTAAGATTGAATATAATCTTCCCACGTAACTCAGTGATCTCATCTCCTGTTATCTACCCAAATTAACTGGAAACAGATCCAAACAAAAACCTGT
Source organism: Uropsilus gracilis (assembly GCA_004024945.1). Taxonomy (NCBI): domain Eukaryota; kingdom Metazoa; phylum Chordata; class Mammalia; order Eulipotyphla; family Talpidae; genus Uropsilus; species Uropsilus gracilis. The sequence continues at coordinate 32,599 of PVHY01007001.1, read as the reverse complement.
TCATGACAGCTCTCCTATCCTCCTGTGTCTTTGCATGTGGCCTCTCTTTCTCCTTATCCTAATAAACCAGTCCTTTTGAATGTTAAAAAAAAAAGCACACATATCTTTAGAGTAACTTTATTTATTATTGTCAAAATGTGCAAGCATTCCAGAAGTCTTTTAGTTCACTAAAGGATAAGTAAACTGTGGTGAATTCAACATAATGGAATATTACTCAATAGTGAAATGCTCTGTCACACTGTTAAATAACATGGAGGACATGTAAATGTATCTGTTAAGTGAAAGCAATCAACCTGACCAATTGCATTCCATATAATTCAAATACTATGAGTGTCTGCAAAAAACAATACATGGAAGCAGCAACAGAAGTCTGGTTGCTAGGTATTAGTGTAGAGGAAGATATAATATTTGCATGGTACTCGACACAGACTGAAAATTCTTTGTGAAACTCTTAACAGTCAATACAAATCACTACATATTTGTTAAAATCTTTTGAATACACAGGAGTAAATCCAAGTAAACTATATACTTTGCATGATGATGTATCAATGTAGGGACATCAATTATATCTATGTACCATTCTGGTGTAAGATATAATTATGGAGGTTTGTTTTTGTGGGGAGTGAATAGAGATAGGGAATCTCTGTGACTTTTGCTCTGTTTTGTCTTGAATCTAAAATCACTCAAAATTTATTAGTTAAAACAGGGACATTGATTTCATTAATTACATTAGAATTGCTCTGCACTAAAAATGCCACCCTCAAAAGATCACATATTATATGATTGCACTCATGTGACATTCTTATTGGAACAAAATTATAGAGATTAAAATATATCATTGTTGCTAGTGATGGTGGATGGGGACTGGGTCAGATATGACCTCAAATGAGTTACCCAAACTGGATTTTATGATGGAATACTGTATTTTAATTATTGTCATGTTTATTGAATCTAGTGATACAGTTAAAAATTGTATTGATATAAAAATACATTGGAGGATGGAGTCTGAAAGACCCCATGAGTAAATGAGAAGCATGGAAAAGGGGGGGGGGTGGCTAAAAAGAAGAAATGAGGAGGGAAAAAGACAAGAATGGTGGACTAGAAGGATAGGCCCATATGGCCTGCCAGGGGAACCCCCCTGGAAGAATGAGCTGGAGCTGGCAAGAAGCCATGTGGGAGAGTGGTTTGTAGAGACGTAGGCAGTGTGGAGTCAGATGTCATAATGGCAGGCTGGGGGTGGCCAGGGGCTGCTGAGATTAAGATTGGTAAATGTTCCCAGATGCTGCTGAAGGTGGGCCTGGTAAAGGAAGTGCATGGAGCCACAGCAAGGTGGCATATTTGGAAAGCTCAGTTTGCATTAGCATCTGTTGGAAAAGTTTGAAGAGCCTTGGAGAAATAGAGCAGCTAGGAAAACTGGAGAGAGAAGAATCAATGAGAAGATGCTGGAAAAAGACTGGAATTTGCAAAGTACCAGTCTCAGTTTTGGGGGAGCAAAGGGACACCATCTTGGACATGAGTCTTTGGGATATTTGGGGCTGAAAATAACTGGGTGAGATAACTGGCCACTTGTGGCTATGAGGACTTTTTGATTTCCTCGTGGCTTTTGCCCTTCATGACCTGATTTCAATTGGCAACCGTAGTCAGGACAAATCACCATGGCAGCCCAGCCCAAGGATAGTATACCTTACATTGAGCACCTTAAAGCAGAAAACAGTTGCAAGATATTTGGTAAAAATACCTTAGTAAAAGTAGCCATTGGCTTAAAATGGACAAACATTGTAATGTGCTTATTACTTTGGATTGTAGGCATTTGTTTTAAATGGGTGAACTTTGCAATATTTCAATTGATTTGGATTCTATGGGTATTAAGTGAAAATCCTTGCATGCATTTTGGTTACCTGCTTATAGAAAATTATATGCTTATGTCAGTATGTACAGTAGTTGGGAAAAAGAAAGGTGCAAAGTCTGGTATAACACTACCAGAGCAATTCATTATGTATGCCAGAAGGCAGATTTACAAAGAGTTTGGTAGTTTAGAAAAAAGCAATAAGCTATTCAGCATAGATTGGATATTTATGCAGCCACCACTATCCAAATAAGTGTTGGGTGCCCACTGGGGTACCACATGTTTAATGGCTTGGTTTTTTGTTTTTTTTTTTTCCTCTCAGATACTTGATGTTTGAAAAATGCTTTAATGTATTGACATAAAGCATATTTTGCCTGCTTACATGTAATATTTTTGCATGATTGTGTAAAAAATAGGTTGTTTTTACATTTATTACACATTTTACATATATAAATGTGTATTAGATCAGGATGAGGAAATGATACAGGGTACTGATGCAGTTAAAATTTGTATTGGTGCCAATAAACCCTGGTGGGTGGAATCTGAAAGACCCTGATAAAGAAAATGAGAAGTGGGGAAAAGGGGGTGAAAGGAAGGAGTGAGGAGAGAGGAGGAAGAGAGACAACAATGATGGACTGAGAATAGACCCACGCGGCCTGATCTGGGGAAGCCCTCTAGAAGAGCGTGTTGGTGGTGGCAAGGAGCCACAGTAGGAGAGTGGCCAGCAAAGAAGTAACCAGTGTGGTGTCAGATGCCAGAATGGCAGAACAGGCCAGGGGTGAACATTGGCTGCTGAGAGCAGGCCTGGTGTATTTGGCCAGACACTGCTAACAGCAGGCCTGGTAAGATCGCACGTGGAGCCATGCCAAGGTGGCATATATGGAAAGCTAGTTTCAGATCAGCATTTTGTAGATGAAGTTTGAAGAGCCTTAGAGAAGTGGAGCAGCTTGGAACACTGGAGAAGAGGCAAAGAGAAGATTCTGGAGAAAGACTGGAATTTGCAGAGTGTCTACCTCAGTTTTGGAAAGGAGCAGCATGTTAGACATGTTGACCTTGAAAATGGTGACTGAAAATGGTGACTGAGGTAAGATAACTGGGCATTGTGGCCATAAGGACTTTTAATTTTTCTGGTTAATTTCCCTTATTAATAAAACCCATTGTTAAATTGCATTTTGTCTGGCAACTGCTATGCATGGGTGGTACAGACTTGAGGTAATCTGACTGGAGAAGCCACATTCTAAAAGTGACCTTTTGGTTGGCAGCTTTTACAAAACCCTTTTAACCCAATTCATGACCAGATGCTGCTGAAGGTGGGTCTGGTAAAGGGAGTGTTTGGATCCACAGTGAGGTGGCATATTTGGAAAGCCAATTTGTGCATCAGCAATTGTGGAATAAATTTGAAGAGCCTTGGAGAATCAGAGCAGTTTGGAAAGTTGGAGAGAGAAGAAGCAAAGAGAAGATGTGGAAGAAAGACTAGGAGTTTTAGGAGTGCCTACCTCTCAGGTTTGGAAGGACAAAAGGGAAGAATCATGGACACGTATTTGGGACTTTGGGGCTAAATGGTGATTAGGATAAGATAACTGGCCACATGTGACATTGATGACTTTTCATTTTCCCTGTTGAATTCCCTTGTAAATAAAACCCTGTTTTTAAATTGCATTTTGTCTGGCAACTGTTATGTACTGGTGGTACAAACCTGAGGGAACCTGACTGGCAGAACCCTCATTTTTAAAGTGACTTATTGGTTAGAGACTTCTGCCCCTTTTGGGTCTGATTTCAAAATGACAAAAAATTATGCACACACCATGTACCATGTCAATTTTCTTCATTTGATATTATATTTCAGTTACATACTATACCAAGATTGGAGGAAACTTGGTAAAGTATATAAGGTGCTCTCTTTGTATGTTTTCCAATTTTTGCTAATTACAATAATTCAAAATAAAATTAGAAAGAGAACGATCAGTTTCTGATTATACAACTTCAGTCTTAAGACTGAAAGAATTGTAACTTTTTAAAAGTCTACTAAAAGATGTTTTTATTTGTTTGTGGGTATTTGTGAGTCTCAAGATTATACTAGGTTCAATGACTCCCTACGAGGACTCACAGTATTCAGGAAAAAGCAGTACTAGGACCACCATTTATTACATTCACAGGATACAGAAAAATACCAATAGAGAAAAGTCTAATGGAGTAAAGTCTGGGAAAATGAGGAGCTATCTCTCAAGGGTCTTTTCACAGTGGAATCAAAGTAGGACATATTAATTCCCCCAGCAAGAAGTTGTGACAAATTTGAAATATTTTCAGTTTAGATTTGCAGTATTGTGTCTTTCCTAAAAATAGAATTATCAAAGTTATAGAATTAAGCAAATAAGCAAACATGTTGACATTAGGAGGAGCCAATGGTCATGTTATGGGGAAAACGTGATATAAGTATGGGATGGAGGGAAGTAAGGTGAGGATAAACTTTGTGGTGTTGATTTGGGATTAAAAATACCAGTAAAATTTTACAAATGGAGTAACAAACCTGTCTATCTATCAATCATCTATCTACCATCTTATCAAACTACCTTGTTATCAACCTATGTACCTACAGTTCTCTTTAAAAGACTTCAAGGCAATGCCAAGCCAATAGGAGTGGCTAGCAATTATACTCTGTATTTCACAATTCACAAATTAAAAGAATAAGGAATTTCTTTTAAAAAATTAAAAGAATAAGAAATGTTGGAGAAATTGTTGGACATAGGAAAGTAAAAAAAATAGTAATAATGTCTGCAATGATTTTATGCCAGAAAGTAAAATAATAAAAAGAATAGATGTGTATGTATTGCTCCTACTGGGAAATTTGGGGATAATATTAACATTAAACAATATAGTAAAGCCAATAGAGTATATAGTCCACTGACTATTAGTCCATAGTGATTATTAATAAATTAATAAATAAAAAAGGTATGAAAATAATATTTTAAAGTTTATTTAATGTTTTCAAATAGGTCTAAAAAAGTACTTTGCATTCTTGATTCAAACAAGAATTATCTGTTAATGTTAAAACTATCACTTAAAATTTGACAAGAGCAGGATATTTGCATTGTCTCAAAGTATCTGCAAGCACTATTAATACTGATCTAAGAAATGCCACCTTAATTGAATATCCCATGCTAATACACAAAGAATGGGAATGCAATATTATTTATAGAGAATTTTATAAAAAAATGTGTTGAATAATCTAATCAGTAAAAAATTATGTACTCCTCTGAAAATGTTAATGCAATGAGACATAAGACAAGCTGAAGCAAGATTCATAGGCAGAGAAGGCTGAAGAGACTTGCAAGTAAATAAAACACATTGACCTGAATTGGGTACTGGAATGAAAAATTTATTTGAAAGGTATTATTGGGATACAAGGCAAAATTAGAGCATGTAGCGTGTGCAAGACATAATTATTAAATTATCTTAAATTTTCTAAAAATCCAGTTGTACATGGACATGTGTCAGAATGGCCCTGTTCTTAGGCTATATCCAGCGAATTATCAGGGGGAAATTGATTATGATGTCTGCGACAATCTAAAATGTTCAAAGAGGAAAAATATTACAGGTAGTAGAAGGAGAAAGAACATGTAATAAAGGTAACAAAATAACAAAAAAAGAATACATGAAAAGATATAAAATAAAGTTTTATGAACTACTTCTTACACTTTTGTATATGTTTGAGGACATATTTATTACTTTTTAAAATAAAAATAATTTAAGAAACAATTTCCTTATGCATAGTAAATCAGTCAATCAGAATAAAGCTACATTAAACTGAACATACTGAATGAGACTACTTCACTGAATGTGGAATTTTAATATAATTTTTAAATTATATACATTAAATTAGCAAGTAAAAACATTTTGCTACTGACATATTTATTTGTGAAAAATATTATTGACTATTAAACTCGGTTCTCACTTAAGTTATCTGTTGTTTTTAGATCAGCAAATTGCTTTTATAAGTAAATTGGTAGTGATGATAAAGGAAACCTAACTTACTGGCATGTAAGGTAATTGTCATAAGAAGTCCTTAAAAATGCTAAGCTCTGAACCATTCTCTTAGCATTACAGGGTATATAATACTGAATAAAAGCTATTGTCTAGTCATCTACACATAGAGCACAGAAAACAAATGGTTCCATTTCTCATTAGTATATTGAAGTTTTTTTTTTCCATTAATAACTGAGCAGAGCATTGTGGTTGCGACTAGGACATATTAAAGGTGCTCCTTAGGCTAATACTGAGAATATCACAAGTCAGCTTTATCAAAGTCAGCTTTATTATCTTTGATGAATCTTTATAAAAATTTGAAGAGAGAGAGAGAGTAGACAGAGAAATGGGAAAGTGCTTATAAGAGTTAGAATTGGAAAAGTGTTAGTTTCCCTCCACCCATATGTCTGCCTACCAGGAGCTGTTGGTTCTGTAGTCCAGTGTGCTGGCCAAGGATCTGGCATATTCTTTCAGAGAATAGAGTGTAGTAAATATAGACTTCTATATAGAATGTAAAATACATCATCAGTTTGCTATGTGTTTTGGATAGCTCAACTTAATTAGTTACTAGAGTACTCAATACTCTACCTACTCACTACTTACTCAGAGCTACTTACCCAGTACCTCTACTTACACATTCTGCAGTAAGGAGCTAATAATGCTCACATATAACATTTTAATAGTGCATGTTATAGACTGAATAGTTGTGCCCCCCCCCCCCCAATTACACATTAAAATTCTAGCTCTCAATTGGAAGGTGTTAAGATGTGGGAATCTTCAGAGGTGATCAGGTTGCCAGATAAAATCTACATTATTGGAATTAATGCAGCTACAAAAAAGAACACAGAAAATCAACTTTATCCTTCTACCATATGAGGTTGGTAGCAAAATGCTACAGTTTAGGGAGTAGGTTCATATCAGAGACCAATGCCACAGAGGTCTTGATCTTAGATTCTGCAGCCTTCCCAGTTTTTAGGGCAGATTTTGTTATTTTGTTATGGTATCTTGAAAAGTCTAGGACAGTATACACTGAAGTCTTTAGTTTCTTCAGTATAGTGGTTATCACATTTATCTGACATTTAGGACTCTTTACAGAAGTCTCTGCGTGGAACACTGGAATTGATGGTGAGCATACCTAGTGTTGCGCATAAATAAAATTGAATGAATGGGTCAGGAAATTACTCAGCATCTTTCCCTGTTCACCTCTAATATATGACTGGTAGAACAATAAAACCACTATCCCAAAAGTGGCCAAACAAAGTACTGACCCAACATCCTAATACATGTTTAAATGTAAAAGTCAGGGTCCTTCTAGAAGATTAGATTCTCTCTCCATTTTTCCATACAGAATAAGGAACAGAGACAATATGTACATAAGATGAGGCACAATTATTTTAACATTTGACAAAATTCTTCCATGTTTATCATAAAATGACCTTACTTAACAATTTATCTCAATCTGAAATACTCTTCAACATGAAGGAAAAGATAGCTAGTATTCTTTTTTTTAATGAATCCAACAATAGTGTATATATATATATATATATATATATATATATATATATATGCCACAAAATTCATAGTCACTTAAAAAAAGATGTACATGGGTAACCTGAGAAGCAGTATCACTTTGATAATACTTCTCAGCAATATATATTAAAAATATATATACTAAAAATATGCTCTGTTCTATTTTGGGTTTAAAGCTCACTAACACTTAATTACCATAAGTAAATGTGATTGAACACACAACAAAGAAACACAATCTTCTTATGTAATAATTCCTTTGAAGATATCAATACCCAGAAAATACATTAAAATTATGTTTTATGAAACAGTCTAAAGTAAAAGTTACTACTTTCTTCTGAAATATTATCTTCCTCAATTCATAGATTTTTTTTAAAGGAAATGTTTTAGTATTACTATAAAGTAGTTTTTAACTTTAACATATGTAAATGAATGCTCTCTAAGAGATTATTTTAAATAGTAATATAAAACTGATGAAAATCACAGATTTACTTGAAACACAACTTAAGTATAGGGGGAGAAATTGGGGTGAAGGCCCTGGCACAGGGATGTAGGGGTGGGAGTGGGGTGTGTGTGTGTGTGTGTGTGTGTGTGTGTGTGTGTGTGAAGGAATTCACCAGATACTGTGTGGAGAGCAGCAAAAGTGGAATTGCTAAAATACCCTGTAAGGGAACAGGAGTTGAGAACAGGGAGATCTATCTCCCTGGGAACGAAGATTTGAGGCCCCCTTCTTTACTTTATTTTAGTGGACTTTCTAACTTGGGGGTCTCCAGATTGTACCAGATATCTGCTAGGATGTCTTGTCTTGGGTATTGGCCTTTAACATGAATTTGAAACTGGATGTGCCTCCCTCCCCCTTGGGTTGTGTCAGTTAACTAGTGCCCCACTCCCTTGGGTGGTGGCAGTTAGCCCCTCCCTCTCCTTGGTCTGTAGCAGTTAAATTGCCAGAAGAAGGCCAGGCATGGTGGCTCATGCCTGTAGGTGGCAGCCTAGGGATCCATGGCCAGGGCCAGGGATCATGGTTGGAGTCCCACCTGGGGCACGTAGTGAAACCTAGTCCCAAAAAAATAGCTGGGCATGGTGGCGTGTGCCTGTAATCCCAGATACCTGGGCAGCTGAGGCTGGGGAGTGCTTGAGTCTGTGGTACCCCGTGCAACGTGAGCCTGTGGTTCCACTGGCAAAAATAGCAAGATCTAGTCTCAAAAGAAAAAAGAAAAAAAATAAGCCAGAAGAAGCAGTTAGAATAGGAAGTTGAACAGAAGAAGCGGGCATAAAAAGGCAAGAAACAGAGATGAGACAGAGGGAGAGAGAACTTTTGGGGAAATGAGAGAAGAGAATGGCAAGTGGATAAAGAATAGCCCGAATGACCAGGCTGAGCAGAAGCCCCCTGGAAGAGTAAGCTGGTGTTGGCTAGGAGCCATGGTATCCAACAGAGTGACCAGTGTGGAGTGTGGCATTGCAGCAAGGTGACATGGAAAGCTGGTACCTGGAGAATTTTGAAAGCTGATTTGTGCATCAGCAATTATGGAAGTTTGAAGCATCTTGGAGAATGAGAGCAGCTTGGAACACTGGAGAGAAAGGAAGCAAAGAGAAGACACCAGAGAAAAGACTGGATTTTGCAGAGTACCTACCTCTGAGGTTTAGAGTGGTAAAGGGTCACCATCTTGGGCTGTGTCTTTGGTACCTTTGGAACTGAGAATGCTGACTAAGGTAAAATGACTGACTCCCTTGTTAATAAAATCCTTTGTTAAACTTGTGTTTTGAGTGACAACTGCTACGCGCTGGTGATAAGGACCTGTGGCTTATTGGTTGCAGGCTTTTGCCTTTCCTTTTGACCTGATTTTAGAAAATGTTCTGGTTCGTTTCTGCATTCCTGGGGACTATATTTTCTGGGCATGGTGGTGGATCTTATGGCTAGATTCCCAAGACAATCTGATCTACTCAATCATCTCAAACTCACCTACTGGGCAAGGAGAGGAGTGGGGGTGTTTAGTTTTTAAACTAAATAAATCATACCCCTATATGAACCTAGATTCTTTTTGTTATAATTTAAACTAAATGAGTTTCTTTCCAAAAAAAATAAGCAACCTGGTCTGGGAATCTAGCTAGTCAGTCAATATTTTTTGGGTTTAATTATATACACTGTGTATTATTACATATTATGTTATTATATTATATATTATACAAGAGAACAATGCGAATAAAATATTGTGTTTCATTTTTATTGCTCATCTCTGAGTTTGCAGAATTTATCGACAAAGTTTCTTCCTATTAATTTTTCTATAAAATAAGATGAGGCAGAAGAATTACACACATATAAGTAGATAGATTTCCATTGACATAGATTAAATTTTCTATTTTTTCCTAAAAATAGTAAAATCACTTTGTGACATTTAAAAGGGACTTTGCAAAAAAGGGGTTGGACATTGTTAGTTGACATATATCATTAAACTTGTATTAAAATTATAAATCAATTTCTTTGTTTCTTCTAATAATACTGCATTTATAAAATGGGGAGTACTGCATGGCAATACATAATCCTTGAGTACTCACCCACTTTTTGGATGTGAAGAATTGAAAGCAATGTACACAGATGTACAGTTTACATAGGCAAACCTGAATATCTTTTTGTTTCAAAATGGCTAGATTTATATTCTAATCAAACTGAATAATTATATTATTTATTTGACAGTGCAATTTGCAATTATAATGCTACTTGCAAAAAGTCTTTCAAAACAAAAAAAAAACATATCTCCATTTTGCAATGACTGATATATTCATTTAAAAAATAGCATTTGAATCTTCTAAACCATGAAACAGATTCCCCAAAGTAAATAGTGAGATTAGATAAATAATTAAAAATATTACAACCTCTATGCTATCTCTGAATCTTCCCATGAAATAGAGGGTTTTATAAGGTCATGGGAACAAGGCAAAAATAATGGAAGATTCAGCACAGTGTTTTGTTATAATTATTGTGAGATTTGCCCACATTTCTTGGTGTCAAGGAAGAGGGAACTAGTGATTTCTAATTGGAGTAATCATACATTAATAAGAAATTGAAATAAAATGTGGTATTTATTTTAAGCAACACATTTTTGCTATTTTTTTTTTTTTTACAAACAAAGGTCAGAGACTTTACTTAATAGAGGATATCTATCTTTGTCACCTATCTTTATATTTTGAAAACCCTAGGTATGTCATGAATGGTAATATGTGAGAGTGTGTGTTATACATGCACCAATGTAAGTTTCAGTAAAGTTACTCATTTTCTGAGAAATCCCAGTATGTGAAATTCATACTTGTACCTTCGGAAAGCGCTTGGTTCAGGTTTTCAAACCCCATGTTATAGTTATCCACAATGAAACTATTTTGATAGGTGTTTACTAGAAAAATGATGCCTATGTATTTTTAGTGTCAATTCTTTGTAACAAAAAACATGATATATGTCATATACAGTGATACCCTCTTCGTTCATTTATATGAATAACACCATAATCATTAAAAAGATCAAGATACATAGACCAATGATACAGAATAAGGAGAGCTGGAAGAAAATATTGGTAAACTAATATTTGACTAGGTAGCCAAGAATAGTGAATTGGAAAAGGATTGCCTCTTCAACAAATGGTGTTTGTTTAGCCACATATGAAAAATTAAATTGGAATCCAATATTACATCGCTCACAAAAATTACTTCCAACCTGGTTAAAAACTCTTAAAACATAATACCCAATGCCATAGAACTCTTCAAAAAACTGAATAATTAAAACATAGGAATTAAGCTTCTTGTCATTCATCTTGGCAATGATTTTTTTTAAACTATGACACTAAAAGCATAAGCAATGAAAGCAAAAGTGAACATAACTGAATCGATTCTGCACAGAAAAAAAAAATCAAATCAAAAGGCAAACCTATGAAATGCTGGAAAACAATTGTAAACCATATATCAAAAAAGGGTTTAATATCCTAAATAAAACTATCTCACTCATCAGCTCACTACAAAAATATCTAATTAATACTTGGGCTGAGGTTATATTCTCTATGACAGTCCTTTTCTCTGAGAATATATATCCTTATCTCCTTTTCACCTTTTTTAAATTATATTCTCAACTGTCACCCAATATTTTTTTTCTGTAACAATTTACGTGAAATATTTTATTTCTTGATTAATTGATAGAATTATATGTTTCCAAATTAACTAGACCCTAATTAACTTAAGTATGATTTCAGGGGTTTGTGTTATTCTTAATTAAATCCTGCTGCTTTGGTACCCAGTTATGTCATTCACAGAGTTTCCTCATTTTTTATAAGCATTACTTAGGTGTACTAAGATTATTTCAAATTTGAATAGGCTTTTGAGAATCTATAGTTTAAGGTTAAACATTAAAAGCTAAGCATTTCCTTTGGTTTCTGAGAAATTGTCATATTATTAGGCAATACATTATACTATTTTTTTATGCTTCAACTGAATTTAAGTTGGTGCATATCTTGTTCCTTTTTACTATTTTAAATCTGGGTTCCTAGGAAAGCAAAGAATAATGGCAATAGCTAAGAAATTAAAGTTTGTATTCAGATTCAAATGTCAATTCCATCTAAGAGTTCAGAAAGATGCAGCTGTTTTGAGAGATAAGGAATTAAAAATGATATCTTATTTCAGCTATTAAACTGACTAAAATTTATAAATCCAAATCCTGCTACATCAAAAATTATGTTATCAAAAAATTTAAAGTGGTATGATTTTTTTTAAAAAAATGTATAACTATATGAATATATGTAGACATTTTCTGTAATGCATTTCAGCATACAAATCTCAATTTAGTTTAAGTTGCACTATTCCAAGCATTTTAAAAAAATCTGTTCAAGATTTAAAAATGTAAATAAAAAGTTGCATCAATAAATCAAATAAAATCAAAGCTGTGTTATTATTGGGAATGAATGTCCATATTGCCATTTGTTCTCTTTGTCTCTGTGACAACCCAATCTATGCAAGCCTATAAAAGCCATGAAGCTTGGTGAGACAATAATGTGTATCATAGCTATGCATGAGTACTCTTAACAAATAACCTTAATGCAATCGTTGAAAATAATGAAGACACAAACATCAGATCAGACACAAAGGTCCCTACCTTGGCATCTTTTACAGACATTGAATATCAAATAGAAACAAAAAGCAAATTAAAAACAAATGGAAAATTATGTAACTTCAGATCAGGTACTCAGGACTGGGATAAGACTACTTCTAATATAAAAGATTTTTGTTACTAATATTCCAGCCTCTGACACAGTACTCTTCATATCTTTTGGTTCCATATCATTGAAAATGATTGACCTCATTCAATTGCTGGGATAGTTTTGGAGCTGTGTCTATGCTGATGTTGAAACAGACACTTGTGGAAGTGTAGTGGGAGAAAATTTAATCATCTTGAATTGAGTAAAAAAAGAAGATAAATTAATTTGTCAAATCCTTCTCAGCAAGAATGTAAGTTACTTGTATATGAAACATTTTTCAAGAGTATACATTTTGTTTGCTCATTTATGATTCAATAAGTAGTTCTGGATATAGACATGAATTAGCATGGCATTTAAAGGAGTTGAACATGATGAGTCAGAAAATTTTATTATATCAATTTTAATCACTCTTACTTATATAAATGTAGGTATAGATAAATCAATTGTGAAGAAATAAGATTTTCCTATATTAAAAAGTAAGTGGACAATATTGGATACTGAAAAGTGTTTTTATATATTTGCTAACATTTATTTAACATACAAAATTAAAGTTCAAGATTTATTTAAATAATTTTAATTCAAATTTGAATATCTATTAATTTTTGTTTAGTCTTCTAATTTCAGATGTAATATCAATATGTAACAGGTATTTTAGAATACAATAAAACTAGGTTTTGAAATATTTATAAATAATTTGTATAGAAATATATAAAACATTCATAGTCCATTACCATACTTCCTTGCCCTCTTCCTCTCCCCATTTTCTACCCTCTCTCTTGCCTCCTAGATGCTTCATATCTGTAGTTAGTTTTCAAGATTTGTCTTTGTCTGACTTTATTTTTAGATTTTCTACATCCCACGTACAAGTAATATCATCCAACATTTATCTTTTCCATTCTGATTAATTTTGCTTATCAGCAACCCATCCAGGTCCATCCATATTGCTGTAAATGGCATCAGTTTATCTTTTCTGATTGTTGAACAATATTCCATTGTGTATATATACCACACCTTCTTGATCCATTTTTGTTTGGGGACATTGAATGGGAAAATATTAAATACTAAAATAAATGACAAGTGAATCTCATTTACACTCTTGCCGATTAATGAAAACTCTCTGCATACTTGCATAAATTTAACTTATTGAAAATCATATGTTCTAAACTAATTTTTTCTTTCAAAGATGATCATCTCTTAAATATGTTTTTCTAGAGATAGGTTGGATAATGCTCATATTAAATGACTGCATATCAAAGAAAGAGTGTGATTAATGATAAAAAAATGAAGTTCAAAGGCCATTTAAAGGGGACATTAAATTTAACAACAAGAAGATCATTGTTGGTATTTAACAAGAACAGTTTTTTGGTGGGCTGTGGAATATGGGTGATAGGGTAAGCTTAGGGATAATGGATATGGAGGATGAGATAAAGGAAATTAAGTAATAGGTAATAAGTAATTTTTTATTTAAGTAAAATAAAAGAAATAGTATTGATACAGGGTAGTAAAGCAGTTAAAAAAATGTATTGGCACCAAAATACCCTGGTGGGCAGAATCTGAGTAAATGACTCGCACAAGAGAAATTGAGAAGCGGAAACAGAGGGTATATATAAAAGGAAGGAGCTAGGAAAGGAAGAGGAGGAGATGAGAATGGTGGACTGAGAGAATAGGCCCAGGTGACCTGGTCAGGGCAAGCCCCCTGGAAAAGTGAGCTGGAGGTGACAAGGAGTCATGATGGCCGGCAGAAAAGTGGCCTGTGTGCCCAGTATTGCACCACAGCAAGGTGTCATCGTGAGCTGCTGCCAGGGATTTGGAGCCAGGGATTTGAGATGGCCAGGGATTTGGAAAGCTGATTTGTGCATCAGCAATTGTGAAAATAATTTGAAGAGCCTTGGAGAAGCAGAGCACCTTGGAACAATGGAGAAGAAGCAAAGAGAAAACACTGGGAAAAGACTGGACTTTGCAGTGCCTGCCTCAGTTTTTGAGGGGTATAGGGGCACCATCTTGGATATGGGTCTTTGGGAACTTTGGGGCGGAAAATAGTGACTGGGGCAAGAAAAATGGCCACTTGTGGCTTTGAAAACTTCATTTTCCCTGTTGAATTTCCTTGTTAATAAAGCTCTGTTGCTGAACTGCATTTTGACTGGCAACTGCTATGTATGGGTGAAGAAAGTAGGGAGGCAGAAGCCGCATTGTAAGAGTTTTTTTGTTTGTTTGTTTGTTTTCCTGTGGCTTGTTGGCTGGTGGTTTCTGCCACTTTCGACCCAATTTCAGTGTGGCTTTATGCCAATAAAAATGATGTGATAAAGCAGAAAGGGACACTATACAAAAGAGAAAAAATAGGACTGCTTTTATAAATTTCTAGTCACAAGTGTAAGGACTTTAATTTCATAGTTATAACTATATGGATATAGTTAATCTGGGAAAATAAGTAGCAAAGATGAGTATGTATATGTAAAAGTTCCTGGATGGCTTGATATCTATTGTCCATTTCCAATGACATCAATGTAATAGAAAGCAAGGTCTTCAGTTAAGAGCAGTAACAATAATCCCATCTATTTGGGTTGTTGAGAGTAGTAAATGAAATAATACATTTAACTAATTTAAAATGTTTCATGTCATATTATCATGACCAAATGTAGTAGTTACGCATAAATATTGGCTTTTCCCTGTAGATGTGTCTGCTGCTAATTCTAAACAAACTCTTTTAAGACAGTCCAATTTCTCAAATTAATCCTAAAACATGAAAAAAAGACATTAAAAATAAAAATGATTACAAATAAATTATTTTTGTATTTTGAACAATAGATACGTTCTACCCCTGGTTATCCCTCTTTATTCCCTCCAACTTCTCTCACTGTAGCTATTTGTTTTGCTTTACAGACCTCCCTTACATCATTTTTCAGTAACCAACTCCTCCAACTCAATGTAGTAAACTAGAGTATACTAGTCTAAATGGAGACATCAGTATGTAGCAAAGCATATATAAACCTATGCAGTTTTAAAAATATGAAAACCGTCATATTTTGAAACTATATATTATGTCTCTTTTTTTCTTTTCTTTTTTTTTTTTTTTTTTTTTTTTTTTTTTTTTTTTTTTTTTTTTTT
>PVHY01007001.1:0-16767 GCA_004024945.1 Uropsilus gracilis | reverse complement strand
TCACGGACTCAAGCAATCCCCAGCTTCAGCTTCCCAGGTAGCTGGGATTACAGGCATGTGCCACCACACCCAGCTATTTTTGGGGACTAGGTCTTGCTGTGTTGCCCCAAGGAGGACTTGAACCGCGATCCTTAGCCCCAGTCGCTTCATAGGCTGAAGCTTACAGGCACAGCCACCGTGCCTGTCTGAAATTATATATCATTCAAATATATAATCTATTTCTTCAAATTTCTTAAGGGTAATCAAAATGCAAAATAATTTTGAAGTTCTCCTTTTGCTTTTTTATGACTGCAATATTGTAAAGAACTTTATCCATCTAAATCTTGCTACCATTATGGAAACAGAAATTACGCCACATTTAGTCAGAAAGAATTTTATAAACAGTATCTTCTTGGTGATGGAAATGAAAAGACCAGGGTCCCCAACATTAGCTGTTCTACTTTTCCTCTTCTAGAAAGTAATGATTACAGCGGCCATGATCATGAAGCATTCTAGCAGGACCCCATATGTTGAATAAAAAAGTCCTTGCAGGTGTGTAATCAGCAATTTGCTTGCATGCTTCACTATCTCAGTGGGAAGATTATCAAGTGACTGAATTTGTCATTAATCACGACTGGTGCAGAGGTGCTGACTCTTGGTTTAATATACACATTTATCCAACTTGACATTTAATTTCAAATGAAATAAGAAATTAAAATTCTTCAAGAATATTTTATTTTGCATTATTTAAAAAAAGTAGTCATTATTCCATTGAATGAGTTTGAATTAGGGGCACGTTTTCGCGATTTTAATAATTATCTCTTACCTATAGTTTAAATTGTATTCGATTTGACTGAATAGGAAATAATCAGTTCCTCTCAATGAGATTGGAGTGCATACTAACATTACTTTCACGATAATATGATTGAATTTATAAAACTTACACTTGGGCAATTAATAAACATGTGTTATACTTTATAAATAATTACAAATATTGAGGGTTTTGATTTATTTCATATGCTTTAATTTAAATTCAGTTATGTTGAATATTTTGCCCTATGGTTTTACTTCTCTCTCTATGCTACTTTTACCTTAAAGTCTGTTCATTAAACTTCTTCTAAAATTTGAACACATTTAACATCTATCTTTTGTCTGAATTTTTGGCTTCCCGTAAGAGTCAAGAGGTTTCTAGGCTGAGAGTCTGAACATTTATCAGATGCTGGCCTGAACCATTCTAATTTTTCTCCTTAGGTCATCATTACCTAAGTGTGGAGCAGCTGAAACAGCAGCTTCTTTCACATTGTGCTCCCTGCAGGTTTTTGTTACACTAAATGAAAATGTTAGGAAAAGGAGGAACTGATACTGCTGATAAAGTTCCCACAAGACTTCCCTCCCCAACCAGAGATAAATGATCATGTCTGTAGTGTTTATTCCTTTTGTAAGTTCATATCTCTAATTATTTTGCTTTTTGTAGAGTCAACGGTATTGATTTTCAATTCTTTGTCTGCATTTAATGTGCTGTATATGCTTTTTAACTTAGAATCAATAATTACCTTCTCTTGTGCTAACTTCAAATCATCTTGTACGAAAGGAAATTTCCACTAACCACTTGTAATTTTACCACCATCTGATTAATGGTCTAGATGCAATAAATGTTTCCAATTGTCTAGGGGAAAACATTGAATATAAAATACAATCATAATTTCAAACATTTAAACTCAGACTAAAATTAATTTCCAATGAATATTCCTTTGAAGATATTTTACTGTAAACTATAAATTGTTCACATAATGTTCAAAACACATTTTTATCTGATTGCTTATATTAAGTAGCTTACCCTAAAACCAGACAAGGATACAACAAGGAAAGGAAATTATTAACCAATATCCCTGATGAACCTAATTCCCAAATCCTCAACAAATTTTAGTAACCAAATGCAACAATACGTTGGGATTTATAACCATTTGGGGTTTGTCCTTGAGATTCAAGAATGGTTCAACTTGTACATATCAATTGATGCCATATATTAGCAAAATGAAGATTAAACATCATACACTAATCTCAGTAGGGCCAAAAAAATATATATATATACATTCAAAAAGTTCAGGTCCATGTTGAAAACAAAGAAATAACTTAAGTAAATAATCTTATTTCTCACCTTAATGAATGAAGAAAGATAAATAAGCAAAATTAAAAGTCAGTAGATGGAAGAAAATAATGAAAATTGGAGAAATAAATGAAGTAAAAATAAAAATTACAGTCAAAAAATAATAAAACCGAAATCTGGTTATTTGAAAAAAATATAGAGAAAAAACTCTAAGTTCATAAAGAGAAAAAAGATTAATTCAAATAAATACAATCAGAAAAGAATAAGCTACAATGAATGTCTTAGAACCATACACTATTATAAATGATTACTATGAATATTTGTATATTAGCTAAGTTGAATAACTTAGAAAATAGATAAATATATTACCACCATACTCTTCCACAGTTACTATATTAAATTTACTACCCAAGACTGGGTTAGGAAGAGGTAGAAAAACGAGCAGATCAATAACAATTAGTGCAATTGAAATGATAATCAAAAATCTCTGAAAAAGCAAAAGTTCAAAGCCAGAAATGGTGTCACTATGAGTTCTATTAAACCTTCAAACACTTGTTCTTCAAAACTCTTCCAAAAAAAAAAAAAAATCAAGCAAGTGAATATTTCCAAACACATTTTATGGTGCTAACATTACCTTATAACAAAATCAGAGAAATATAATACATAATAAGCAAAGAACACACAATTTTCCTGATACATATAGATGAAAAAAATCCTCAACAAAATATCAGTCAACTAAAAGCAATAATGCGTTAATTTAAATTATCATAAGATCATCAATTCTTCAATCATCATCTTAAAGTTCATGTTCCCAAGGCAGTTTCATCCATTCCCTTTTTCTATTCAAGTCTCCCAAATTTGCCTGCTAGGCAAGGGATTGGGGCCTAGTTTTTAAATTTAGCAATGATGCTATGACAATATATATGTATTCATTTCTAGAACTGAAACTATAAAAATACCACAGACTGAGTTACTTAAACAACAGAAATTAATTTTCTTTACAGTTCTGGATACTAGAAATTCAAGATCAAGGTATCAGCAAGATTGATTTACTCTCTGTTCTCTTTCCATAGCTTATATGAGACCCTTTCCTGTGTTCTCACATGATCTTCTCCTGTGTGCTCAATATCCTGATGTCTGTGCGTATCCAAATGGTCTCTTCATAAAAAGACACCTGCTATTTTGACTAAGGCACACATTCGGGCTTTATTTTAATCACTGCTTTAAAGGCCCTATTACCTGGCCACTTTGTGAATTACTGAAAACTACTACTTCAATATATGGATTTTGGGTGAACACAATTCAGACCGAAACAGCAAATGTCAAGCCATTCAAATATTCTGCCTTTAAGATAAATGCAAGCAATGACAAAAAGGTGATTGTTAAAATCCATATATGAAACATATGTGTGTGTGTTGGGGAAAGAATATTAAGTGGTTGGTCAGTAGAAAAATGAAGTGTCTTTCTGCTTGTGAGCAGGATTTAATCAATTTTATTTTAACTTTAAGTCTATTTGATTTCAATATGTGCTAACTGGTGCTTTTGTTGTGAAAATTAATAAAAGTAAAATAAATGGAGTACATTATACAGCCTGGCAGGCAACGACACTGAATAAGTGTTTATTAAAATTGAATCACTCTAAGCCTGTTTCATCAGACTCACATACACTGTGTCTTTCATAAACTCTAGAACTTTGCTGCCTGCTTCTTCTTTGATGCTGCATAACACTTTTATTTTGCAATATTACAGATTCATAGAAAGTTATAAAAATAGCATCAAAAGCCCCATGTGTCCATCGCCCTACTTCCCTCAGTGATAACATTTTACATAACTATGGTACAATATCAAAACCAGGAAATTAAAATTAGTATAATGCACAGAACTTTTACAGCTATCATGGTGTCTACATGTACTCATTTGTTTGTCTGTGTTTCTAAATGCATTCTATGCAATCTATTTGTGGAAGTATCATGATAATCAAGACAGAATTTGCTCTTTCTCCAGTTCCTTAACCAGTTAATATTAATGCAATATTCAAGATGCAGGTTTAATCAGTGCTGTTTGAAACCTTCCCTGATGCCTCCAGGTGTTATTTCTCCTTGTGCATCCAAAGCTCCTTGTATAGTGCTTCAGAAACCTTTACTATGTTGCGTTCTAGTTACTGTTAAAATGTACATCTTACTTATTAAATTGACTGCAAACTCTTTAAAGGCAAAAAAAGTGTCTTTTTGATCATGAATAGTGAATGGATGCCTACTGGGATAGTAAAAATTTACCAAAGATGACTCCAACAATCATATTTTGTTCAAATAGTAATTTACTGAACCCACAACTTAAAAAAAAAAAAAACTATTTTTGTACTACAACTGAGCAGAATTTGAGTTTTTGGTGTACACATGCTTTGGGACTGATTTTTCACCAAAAATTATTATGAGATCTACATAAAAGAACAAAAAGGAGCAATTATGGCATGGTCTAGTTTTGCTGCTGAAAATGCCAAAATCATTTTAATTACTATAAGGAAAGTCATTTTTCAGTAAGAGAACTACAAATTGCTTAAGTGGCCATGGTGTTCTTCAGCTGGTAAACCTGGCGGGTGGGTCACTATTCCAAACCTCCCAGTAGTTAAGCATATCTCTAATTAGAAATTACAAATTCCTGGATGTGTTTGCATAGCAATCTTGCATAAATTTTATTGCAGCCCTACTCCAGGCTATCTCCAAGTCACCTACAAACCTCATGTGTATTTTATCTTATCTACATAGATGCACAAAATGAATTAAATTATGTCATCATTATTTGAATTTATTTTTTAATGTAAATGCTTTGTCATCTGACAGCAGTATGTTGAATTATTTTACATCTTCTATTACTATTTGAAAGCAAGAATTTTATACAATTTACATTAAGCTTATTTGATAATTGCAGGTAACTTTACTTAAAATACCAACTTTGCAAAAATACAGAATATAACATAATGCTTAAAATTTTGAAATAACTATTTAAAATAAATTTAATTTCTTAGTTTCAATATACCACTGCATCTTCATCCTAATACCACAGAAAAAATATACCCAGCACATGCTATGTGTTTTCTCACAAACACACACATATCTAGATGCCAAAAATAATTTTGTAACATTAAACACCCTCTGTTGTACAAAATAGAAAAATATAAATTTAAAAAGTTAAAAATATAAGAAATTACTAATTATATATTGTTAATTTCTGTGTAAAAAATGTGAAGCTACATTAGCTGATAATTTTTAGAATGTGAATCAATAAAATGAGAACTCATAAAGATAATCCCTAAGAAATAATTTTGGCTTTCTAGATAGTTCATTTCTTAAATTGAATCATTTTTTCTAAGTGTCCACTTCATGACTTTAAACAAATTCTCATTTCAATTCTCCAACATTTTAGAGCTCACTTTGATACTATAAAAAAAAAGATGCTTTGAGTATAGAAAGGAATGTATAGTTCACCATGTCCTAGTTTTAACCATTCAGTTAAAAATATATTTAAAAACATATGTAAAATTATACACGATCAGGTGTTGGTTATGTAATGGAATGAATCAGGTATAATTAACACATATACATGGCTTTAAAAAATATTCATTTCCCCAAGTAGTTTATTACCTGCTGGAATGAACTACTGAAGACTATAGAAACATTTATGAGCCAATATTTGAAGTATTATTATTTTAAAAATAAACCTTTAGACGCTGATAATAAAATGGTGATTTCCAGAGGGGAATGAAAGGGCGTTGGGGAAAGGTGAATGGGGCATCAGTTGAATGGTAGAGCATGGTGGCTAGACCATTGGTGAGGGGAGTGTCATGGCATATTTTTTATCAAGGTGTATAGCAAATTGCCGAGACAGTCTGACTGATAAAGGTAATCTCAGTCACATTCTTGACTTACTGCTCAAGAGAATTGAATACAAACAAAGAGAGAAAAGTCCACACAGGGAACATTTGACCCTTGGAAATTAGTAAATAATACTTCTGGGGGAATATCATGTCTATGGTCAAATATTTTTAAGACAATACTCAGTTACAAACACGTTTCTTTAATGGCCTCACAGGATATTATGCATGTCCTGTAATGTGCATTCACGTAATCAGTTGCTGTGACTGCCTGCTCTAGCACATTTTAAGAAATAATAGATTATGAAAAAGAAAAACAAAGGAAAAGATTACTTTCATAGAACCCTTCCATTTTCACTCAATGAAACGATTTCAACTAAAACCCAGATAAGAGAAAGATGAGTTGTGATTATTTTGGGAACATATGAGTATGTGTTAGAATCATCTGGACAGCATGTCTCAACTGAACCCAACTCAGAGTTATAATTTAAAAGGATGGGGTGGGATGGCACAGTAATTTTTATCTATAAGTGAAATCAGCCACCACACAGAATAAGACAGGTAATACTACATGCTATCACTTGGATATGGAATCTTAAAGAACTTTCCAGAGCTTTCCAGAGCCAGGGACTTAGGCAAAGGCAGGCAAAAACTATAACTTCCAGCTATATATATTTTTTTAAAGGAAGACTGCACCACCAACAAAATCCCAGGCAATACTGATAATACTGGATCTGGAAATACTTTTTAAAACCATTATTCTAATAATTGCATGAATCAGAGAATGAGTTTAATTATTCACATCTCTAAATCTGTTGAATAATATAGATCAGTTTGTTGGCTCTTAAGGAGTAATGGAGAGTCCATTGTTTGTCTAAGTCCTTTAAATTCAGTACCTGGAAAACTGAATTTACCATCAAAACTATACAGTATGCAGACAGAGAAGACACATGGGACTTTGGTTTGCAGCACTTGCTTTAGATCTAGAATTAATCCAGCTTTGGGATAACATAGATGATTCTCATAAAAATACAAGTCATCCTTGAACTATGCCTCAGCCAGATTCAACACTGATGAATCAGAGAAACTCTTGGCTGTCTCAATGTTTCTGAGTTCTCAAACATTGAAAGGAAAGAAAAAAAGAGAATACCTAAGCACAGAAAGAAAAGGTAAAAAAAAAAAAAGCTTCTCAAAAGCCCATTCTCCCTAAGTACAGGAAGGAGGTTAAAAATAGACACTAGAAAAAGAAGCAGAGTTTAGAAAACTGTCCAATTTGATACTTAATGTGTTAAGCTGATTAAAAGATCATACTATACTGTATATGCAAGCATTTCATTTACATAGGACACAGTGTATCTTTGACAGTTAAAGCTGCATTCCACATTTTTCAAGGAAGGCATAGTGCTTTGCCATTTTAATTTAATTATACACAGAAAAGATATTTGATATTTACAATAGGGTCAGCTAAAATTCACCAACCTAATCAATATAAACCACTAAATGAGATCAAAGGGTAATTATTCTTTGCTATGGATTGAGTTGTGCTCTCTTAAAATTTGTAGTTTGGGGTTCTAATCAATGTGATTTTATTTAGGCAAGGGCCTTGAAGAAGGAGGTGAAGGTAAAATGATTTAGGCAGCGGATTGTAATCCAATCAGACTGCTGTCCTCAGTGAAAGGAAAGAACCCATGAATGTGTTTACTCAGCAAAAGGCCAGATAGGGACACAAAGGGAAGGTAACCAAGAGAAACCTGCAGAAGAAACCACACCTGTGGTACCCGAATCTTGGATTTCCAGACTCCAGGGTTGTGAGAAAATAAATTTCTCTTGTTTAAAACATGCAGTCTGTGGGGGCTGTGAGGATCCAGTTATATTATATTTCCTTTTGTTGACTCCAATGATATTTAATTTCTTCATTTTATATTAGAATGTCATATTCTAATTTGAATTATTACTTTGGGTATTTAGCCAGGGTTTTCAGAGAAACAAAACAGTGTGTGTGTGTGTGTGTGTGTGTGTGTGTGTGTGTGTGTGTGTGTGTGTGCATGCATGAGTGGGGGGTAATGGGGGGTGAGGGGAGAGGTAGATTTAAGGAATTTCCTAACAAAACTGTGAGAGAAAACAAATCCAAAATTTGCAGGACAACCCAGGAGGATAAAACTCTAAGGAAGAACTAATGTTACTTTCTCTAGTCTGCAGGCTGTCAGAATGTTAACTACTTCAGAGAACTGGATGAAGCTCATCATGGAATGTGACCCTTTCTATTCAAAGGGAACTAATTAAAATATTCACATTGAAAAAATGCATTATACAGAATTAGACTGCCATTTGACCAAAAATTTGCTGACACAGCCATCCCAAATTGACATGTAAACTTATCTGTCAAGGTCCCATAAATCTCTTTCCTCTGATTTGCTTTTACCACATTTTAGCCATTTAAAATCAAAGATCGCAAACTTAACCTTTCTTCTCTTTCCTGAAACTTGAGTGGCAGACATCACAAATATCTTGACAGACTTGTTAAGCTTTGTGTCAAAAGTTCTGCAAGGCTGTCACGGGTTTCCTAATTATGTTGCTATCAGCAAGTGACAGTGGAAGAGAGAAATTACAGCTCCTTTTCCATTTTATAGTTTTGTACAGCTCCTGACTGATACAGTTTTAGGGTCAAATAGCCCATTCTGTGTTCCACAAACATTCTAGGAATCTGTCCATGGCTCAATTACTATCCTTTCCTTGAGTATTGTTCTTCACTGTCTTTATTCTGGTTCTGACAAATGAGAATGATTATGGAATTTTCTTATCTACTTCTTCTTTGATGTCTAGAAACTCTAAGTAATGAGCTAATTCCCTTTTTAAATGTATTTTCCAAAAAAAAAAAATGAGATATAATGCAACTTGCTCATTGATGACCTCAAATTTTCAAATTTCTTTCTGTGTTTCAAATTGTTATACTAATTAAAAAAGTTAATATCCATGTGTATGTTCTCTTGGTTCTTCTTGAGACATATAAAATATTTTTTTTTTAATCTGAGTACTAACTTCATATATACTTATATTCTTTAAAAAGTTTTGTATTACTTGATGAATTTTTTAAATTATAAATTACTTTGGAAAAATTTTTGTTTCTTATGAAATTCTAAAGAATCAGATACTTGTTTTTTAAAATCAAACTACTTTTCTCACCAATTCAACTTTCTGAAATTTAAATATGCATATAAATAGGAGTGTATATATATATATATATATATATATATATATATATGTGAATATATAGATGAATCCCAGAATTTTCTTGTTCTCATTCTTTATTTTATTTATTAAAATGAAACTAACTTATTTGAAACTAAAAAGTCATTTTATCATATTTTTCAGTTGGTATATCTGCTATATTTTAAGACTTTTCTTTTTATTGGCTAACTTTTTACTATTGAGTAACATAAAATATAAATTGATAAAACAACTGTAGAAAGAATCTGAAAATAAAATGACTAAGAAGATTAAGGGACTGAAGATAGTGAATCACTAATTCTCTTGCAAACAAATTATTAAACCAATTAAGAGACTAAAATGCTTTATAAAAGAGCAATGAAAATAAAAAATAAAGTTAAACCTGTAACATAAAATTACTAAGACTCATTCTTTTAATAAAAGAGTACTGAAATGCTACCAAGTGAGTTTCTCACATAGAAATCCATATACATGCTACTGAAACAAAACAAAACCAACCACTAAAATATTTTAAAATATATAATTTTTGTTTAAAGAGCAATAATAGCAAATTTTGTCAAGATAGCATTGATATACACTAGTAGTCTGCAGACAAAATGTTCCCCAGATTCAGAAAAGGAGATAGAGAGAAAATAACCAATAATATGGGTATAAAACCAGGAAGCAATGATGTCACGAGGACAAGCTAAGTGTGACTGGGAGAGCTGTCCTACACTAACAGCACTGATCTGCAGTTGAGTGGACATAGTCTGTCATAGACTAAGTACTCTTACAAAATGTTTTACTTACAATATGAAACATTTATTTCTCCTCAATTGTGAAACATGTTATTGCCTTTTTGCAAAAATAAACAAATACTTTTTCTGAGAGAGAATAAGTTTCAGTTCTCATAGTGCATGAAGCACAAGAGAAAGACCTGCAGAAAATGTAGTGTTTTATATAAAGAAAAATAAAAGTTATCTAACTCAAAACTTGACAATGTATTTAGGGATCTCATATTGGAATAAAAGATGCTTGCCTATTTTGAGGTTGCTGCAATTTGTAAGTTTATCTCCTAGGTTACTAGAATTATTAGAAAACTTTTTGTGATACTTTCATTTGTCTATAGAATATTTCTTTCTGAAGTGTTTATATGTCTTTTCATGATTAGATCGGTTGTCAGCATGGTAAGTTTGAAAGCAGTAATTTCATATAAAATATATTTTTTAAAATTAGAACTTTCACTAGTAAAGAGAAACACAGGCACTGTAATAAAGGAATGCTGGAGGGTACACAGAAACAGCACTATCTGCTTTGTTTTTATCATTATTTTGATCTTATTTTCAAGTTCACAGTCTGCAATTTAAAACTGATCACAAGTGTAAGAGCACAATATGACCATTTAACATGTTTTACTATCTTAAAACCACTATCAGCAATTTAAAAGATTCCTGAAATACATTTATATAAATGTTTTATTTGCTCTGTGTTATTATCTCTAGGATATAAGCAACATACCAAGAAGAAATAATAGCCATTTAATACAAATAATTTAGAATTAACCATTTAACAAATACTCTGGTGTACCTGCAACTACTAGTGGTAAACTAGTCTTCTGAGATGAGATTTGTTAAAGCTAAAGCATAAAAATTCTTAGAGTAACCTTCATAACAAGGTCCAATTTTCAACAGTTTAATAATTCTTCACAAAATATACATAACACAATGAGATTCAAACCTTCAAATAAGTGGTTGTCACTTTCTGATCAAATTGCTAATGCTGATCATATGCAAACATCCTTCACCTCACTATTACTTTAGTATTTATTTTTTGACCTTTAGGAAATGAATTTCTAATCTGAAAGAAATAAAAGATTTTCCTTTTCAGTGTATTGATGTAAAAAAAATAAATAAAGAGTTGTCAATATTTTGCTAAAAAAAAAATCTGGGTCTCTCAAGTGATTTTAAACAATCAGAAGTAAGACCTTAATAAAAAGAACAGTATCAGTATTATAAGGCATACAACTATGTATTTATGATTATTGGATAATTAGTAGAATGATTCAGTATTTGATAAAACAGCAAGAGTCTTAACTTATTCTAATAACTATTTCACATAGAGAAGAAACTATGAAACTAACTACAACATAGTATGGTCTATGTTGGACTATTCTGCTTTCAAATTCAATTTCAGATTGAATAGTAAGAGGTAGGAAAGGAGTCTGCTCATCCATGATCTAACTATTCAAATAATGCACTGTCCATAAAAACAATTAGGGAACACAGAATGAATTATAAAGGTAACTTTTATAACATGTCCTAAAATAATATTTGCTAACATTTTTAAATGTAACAAATATATTTGTGGTATCATTTTTTCATGACATATTGAATACAATGTCTATCTAAATCTACTTTCTCAAACTATATGATGAAATATTTATTCCAACAATAGCTATAGTAGTTTGATTTCTAAAATACTTAGTAATACATAATATTCTGGAATAATTAACTTATATAATGATATAAATTTGCATTTAATAGTAAGAATATTTTAATGATATAATGTATGATATTTATATATTGCTGTCTTCAATAATCAGCAAAAATCAAATACTAATCATTCAAATTAACCTGTATAGATAAGACTTAGAGGTTTATCAAGGACACTCTTCTATCACATTTCTATTTTTTTTTTTAAGTAGAAGCTTTAGATATTCAGTATGCTGGCTATTATAAGTTATAAAATGTTAGCAATACTTTGTTTATATAACCCATAAAGCTACACAGTTACGTCTCTATCTCTACACTTGACTTATATTAGCAATATATTAGTAAATATGCTCTATATTATTTATTGATGATTTTCTATATTATGTCACAAAATATAATAAGACACTCTTTAAATTGAAAATGAAAATGCATTTGTATTGGATGGAACAACTAAATGATCTTTTCTACCCTTCCTCTTATATAAAGGGCAAGGAAACTATGATATTTTTTTAGTTCATTGGATTTATGAAGAGTGACCAAGATTGTAACAACCTTATTTCATTTTGGTTTTCTAGAATAAGAATTACAATTTTCCCCTGGGAATTTATTTATTTCTGGCTGAGTCTGGTACCCTTGAGAATGTGATACAATCATGCTGCACATTGGCTTCATGATGATGTTTATAATTCTGCTGAGACTGTTCTTAATGAAATACTTTATGAAAAATGGAAGTGGTCTTGGTCCTAGACTTTGTCATTAATTAAAATGATCAACAAAGTGCACCCTCATGTCAAAATGTGAATCTGACCAAAAGCAAGTCAGGATAAAGGATAAATTCTTAGACAAGGAGTTTTCTTTCTTTTGTTATAAAAGCAGTAAAATTCTGAAACTCTATGTTACTCTTGCAGTGCAGTTCATCACATGGTAAAGCTTCATTCAAGCCCAATTGTGTCACTTTAATGTAGGTACTGGACGCTACTGGGGCTCTTGTTACTGCTATTTTCATGAATATTAAAATATTTTGTCACTGACCTAGGTATACTGCATCTTTTACCACTATTTATGTAACACCAGTCGGTAAACTTGTCAGATTTTCATTGTGGTAAATTCCCAGGGCATTTTTTTTTTTTAAGCAGTCTCCTGATATGATGGTGTATACTCCAGTTTGGTCTAGATAATGCACACTAGGGGACTCTGAAATGAAGCTACATTAAGCAGCATTAAATTTTCAGCTTATAAATAAGAATCAAGACTACCTCATCAATGTAACTCAAGAATTGTTACACAGATATTTTGTAAATCAGTCAATAACATGATTTCATGTGTCAGCGGTTTTTGAAAATTGAAACATACAAATTAGATTGCTCATATTAGACTATGTCTCAGGAACCAGATCCTTCAACTGAGCAAAGCATTTGCTTATTAAACATTTCTTTGTTTATTCAAATTTGCTTCAAGAGCCTCCAATTATGAAATGTATACAAATTGTACCATCAAGTTCTGATTTCCCACAGTGAGACATCCACATTAAGTCAGTCAACTCTAGTTCTGAAACTTAAATAAATTTCTTATTTTAATCTTCTCCTGTTGTGGCACCACTGAAATTTTGTTGAATTGGTGCTTTTTCTTGACTATGTTTGATTCATTAAGTCTTTAGTGTGTGTGTATGTTGTGTATGTGTGTGTATGTATGTAGTAGTTTTAGGATTAACAGTGTATAATCATTACTTTTAAATATTTACACTTCTAAGCTATAAAAACTATTACCTGTTAATTTTTTTCAGAATTCTGAGTCAATTTCACCAAAATGGTTAGCATACATAGTTTTAATCGATAAAGTATTTCTAAATGTAAGAACCAGTCCTAGTGTGTCATATGCAAATCCACACTATAGGTTTGAACTGAAACCTAAATAATTTGAAAGAATTATTGGACTACAAAGACAAAATATTCTGTCAAAAGATTTCTTGACATTAAGTAAAGTGAACGGACTCAGTAATCTATTTTTTAATTGAACTAGCAGCATATAATTATTTAAAATTTTTGAATACAATGTTCCATAAAAAAAAAATCTTGTCCATTCCCTAAAAGTTCACTTTTGTTTCACAAATACCACATAAGATCATCATCTCAAAATTCAAAAAAAAGTGTATCTATAGGATTGACTTTCTTTTCATCTTTAACAAGCTATCACAATCAGCAATGTAAAACAACATGACTTAGTATTGTATATTTTGAATTATCAAGTCTTTCCATTTTCAGAGTTATCATATTGTATAAAATCTACTTACTAATTTATCCATTTTTGAAGCTGTTGTAGGAAGATGACTTTATTATTTTACCAGTATGAAATAAAATGCAGTCTCTCCATGTATATTCTGCAGTCCAGCTTTTCCCTTAAAATAGTCACTTGCTTTAAGAAAAATAAAGTGGTTACAGCTCTCTAAGTATGCTAAGCTTTGATTACAGACTGCAATAGAAATCACTCTAATGCCAAAATACAATTGAAATACAATTTGAAATATATTCAATAACTTCTAGTAGGGAACCTATTCAATAACTTATAGTAGGGAACATATGTGCTACCTTCCAACTATGAAAATTCAAATGACTATATAAAATTTAAATTTGCTTATCCTCAACTTTAATGTATACTTAATATTTAAAAGCAAAGATGACATTATGGGTGAATAGCAGGGGGAAAAGCAGCAGTGCTTTCAATAATTTTCCCATTTATAAGTAATACTAATTTATCATCCCAGCTCTGAAGCTTATTTAGTAATAATTATCTGCCAAGAAGGGAAATTCTACTCCACCTCAGAGTCAAAGAAAGGAAGCAAACATAATTAAGAGCTACAAAAATTATATTACAACATGAATAAATTAATAGATTTTTAAGTGGGATTTTTGGAACATATGTATATTTGTATCTATATAGAAACATAGTATTTGTCAGGACAAAGAAAAACATAAGTGCTATAAATATTTCAACTCAGTTTTATATATTGCAAATACTATTTGAAATCATGAATTTCGTGTAGGTAAGGAATGTTAACAGAATCAGGCAGCCCGGGAATAAGCAAACCCCAAAAATTGATGGAGCAAGCATACATGTAGATTACTGATGAGGTACACAGTGTGAGATAACTTAACAGGTGAAATATGTGCAGCATAATACAAATTCAAATGGAAACATGGTGTTCAGAGTCAAGGAATTAATAGAACTAGAAGAAATTACACAAACCTTTTCTTAGGTGTCCCAATCAAGAAAGTATCTAGGATGACAGAATAAGCTTGAAGTGATTTAGGTATACGCTTGTCAGGTAGTGCAAAAGGTCAGGGTTGAAGAGATTATTATAAATCATCCAGTTTATAGCTTGAATCCAGTATCAGGGAGACACAGGTATCAGTAACAGAGAAATTTAATTACAAAGCTTTGGGAATCCGGGGTCTTCCTTTTACTCAAGGATTATACAGGAATGCCTTAAACATTATTGTCTTCACCTTTCTACGTGAACATCTCCTCTTTAAAGATGATGTGTAGAGAAAAAACAAGCAACATGAATTAGGAAATCAAGGAGAGCAAAGGAGCTGAGTAGTGAGAACCTCATCCCATAAAACCATGGATAAGCATTGGGAATGGTATTAAGAAATATTTGTTTAAACTTGGCCAGTGTTTCTTGAACTATGATGACTGATCTTTTGTTAAACTATGGGTGAGAATATAGGTATAGGAAAATGGGCGTATTCGGGTAGAATAGGGAAAAACTGAATTTGAGGATTGTTTACTCTTTGCTGATTTCCACCATGAAGTCAAACTGATATTATGTGTTTGATAAAACATTTTGATAAAAGTGAAGTAATTGGGATATATAAGAAATATTCATTATTCTAAGAAAAAATGATCTCTTGGCATAAAAAATAGTAAAGGAAATGCCAAGAATTTGGGAGATTACCCTCAGGTTGGTTGGAATCAGGGGAACTGAAAGAAAGTTCTAAGCTGTAGACCACTATGAAAGTAGGTCATGTATGGCAAAATAAATCTAAATGCCAGGACTGTATGGTTGGCCAGATGCACATTAAAAAACTAAAATTGAGAAGAGAAAAACTCAGAATGTGGGGACTAATTCAGAATGAACAGTGTCAGAGAGGTTCAGGAAAGTGGTTTTATGAGTAAGCACAAGAAAAATGTTAGCAAGCCATTTTTAGATTTGCCAGCTACATAATGTAGGAGTGTGTCGGATAGATCAAAGGCATCATGCAGGACTGACCAGAAAGTATGGTAAAATAACAAATCTTATCCGTACAAAGTTAAGATGGTATGGAACATCACTTAAAAGTAAAGGCTAAGTATGAGATATTTTTGACTTGACATTTCTAAAAATGATAATACTCTAATTAAACTTCAGTTTTTTAGTTCCAAAAATATCATGTGTTTTATAGATGAATATAATTAATGTGTGCTTATTATTTATTACCCCCATTTTAAAACTAAGGAAACTGGTCAGTAAAAGGATTTAAAAAATATTTTGCAATTTCAAAGAGCTCATTTGTGACATATATTTCAGGTGTACCTGATTAAGCCCCTCACATCCATATAGTTATATTCAATAATATTTTTGTCTATTAATATCTAGACTGAGAGAAATTTATGGAAATACTACTACTAATAATAATATAATAATAGTAATAGGAGTAACTTAATAACAGTAGTAACTTAATAATAATAATAAGTTAATAATAATAACTTAATAATAATAATAAATAATTTCATCTCAATAATGAAATATTTGTTCATATAAGAAAGACAGAGTTGATACAACATTGCTATTTTAGACTAGAAATAATATGAAGCTATCACTTAAGGTAATTCTATGTATTTTCTTTATTTTCTCTAAAAGATTGGTTGAGCGATGTGGGAGCCCATCTCAGAGATGAGAAACTTGTAATATAAATCTTTGCAAGTTGAGCTCTTGGCCCCCCGCAGGAGGAACAGATTGGGAGCTGACCAGAATCTTCTGGGGACCCCCTAGGGGGCGTAGCTCTCCGGACCCCAAGTGTGGGAGTGCTGAAGTCATGAACTGCATCTTTATTAAGAAAATGTAGGAGCCC
>PVHY01007000.1:60168-70471 GCA_004024945.1 Uropsilus gracilis | reverse complement strand
TCCTAAAGATTTTCTGTCCTTCAACTTTGTAGCCACCTAACTTTTACTTTTCTCTTTCACGGGTCTGATTCAGACATGCATTCTCACCTGTGTGAGATAATGTGTTGTTATTTCTCTGCAGGCCTCTCTTGTGAGTTTGAAATCTTGGAGAACTCCAGCCATTTTGATCTTTCTCTGAGCATTATTCAGTACACAGCTGGCATCCAGTACAAGCTCAGTGAACAACTGGAATCTTAGGGTAGAAGGGTAGGGTACACCCAGAATCAGAATAACTCATTTCAGTAAGTGGAAAGAAAACCAGAATCATGTTTTACCTTTCTCTGTATGTGGGACCAATAACATAAAGAATTTTGCCTTGTGGCCTCAGGGAAGAATGAAGACTCTTTACTTTCTCAGTGGGATTAGTCAAGGGTTTAACTTCTGCAGTCTCCCCTCAGAGGCTCAGTATCATGGTCACCATGACACCTTCGTAGAACAAGGTATCAGGGCTCCCAAGGAAGGTCTGATCCCTAACTTTGTCCTCTTTCAATGCTCAAACCAAATGCCACCTTTTCCAAAACAAGACTCCATTCCTGACTTTATCCTTCTGAGCTTCCCAAGCACCATTTCTCCCATTTTTCCTGTTTCATCATGTACCTGTTTCCCAAATCAGATTATAAAATCATTCCAACTGTAAACACTTGGAGGGGAAAGTCTACAGTATCTTTTATTCTGTGTACCAGGCTCCAGTCAAGGAATGAGCACTCATGTGTGAGGTTGGACTTATAAATGAATCAAATTATAGGAGATTATTGACATTAATCTCTGACTTATCCCTGTTTTGACTAGACAAGGCATGAAACAGCCTGAGCCAAGGAATGTGCCACCTGTGAAAGCGAGTGGTGAGCCACTGCACATTTATACTGGAAATAATGTTAGCAGGAGGCAATGCTTGCCACAGGTAGAGGGGAACACAGGCTCTTTTTGAAGAATAACATCCATGGAGTAAGTTGGGCATGGGTGCTTATGCTCTGATCTTTAACCTGTCTTTCTGGAATGTGTTTTCTTCAGGGTCTTTATTCACCTTTGCTTTTGTTTTATATTGCTGCCTTTTAATGGTTCTTTCACAATCTTTTCTGTCTGTTTATGTTATCCCACTTTTCATGAGCCTGTTCGGCTTGCTCCTCTAGCTTCTCTCACCTTTTTTCTTTAAGCCTACCTTGAACATAAGGAGAAACAATAGCTGAGTTAATCAATCAATCACCACATAACTGCTGGCTTCTTGTTATTG
Organism: Uropsilus gracilis; assembly: GCA_004024945.1. Lineage (NCBI taxonomy): Eukaryota > Metazoa > Chordata > Mammalia > Eulipotyphla > Talpidae > Uropsilus > Uropsilus gracilis. The sequence continues at coordinate 69,201 of PVHY01007000.1, read as the reverse complement.
TCTATCCTTTTGGGTTTTAGTCCCTTGTGTTAATATTAACTGCTTTCTTTTGTTTAAGGGTGGAGTCACCCCCTTCACTGTGGCCTCCACAGTAGCTGGCCTTGCCAAGCAAATGCTGTCTAAGGAGAGAAATGATAGCTTTCTGATTATGGGGTTCAGTGTGTAGGGTTCTTGGGTCTGTCTGTGAAAGAATTCAGCAGACAGGCCTACATCAACACAGAGCAAGTTTATTGAGGAAAGGAGAACAAAGAAAGAGAGGTGCATAGACACAGGTGGTCAGTCTTCTAGAACAAGAACTGTTTTGTCAGGGCAAGGGGCGTTTCTCAACAATGTTCCCTTGATGGAATTATTGTGAATGTCATACCTTGGGATCAGGTTGGGTTGGTCCTCTAAGACTGACAATATTCTCTGCCCTCACCACTGCCCTCACCTTACATTCCTGGGAACTTCCATAGCCAGGTTTTGTATAAGATTTATTAATCACCTCTACCCTACCTCTGGTCTCTGTCCTTGTGAGACCTTCTATGATAAAATTTTCTAAGTTCCCATCAGAAGGAAAGGCCAGGACTCACTTGGTAGATGGTTGCTGTACATCTGAATACACAGCCTTTATACTAAGCACTTTGAGCACCTTCTCCAGAGATGCCATTGCCTTGTGCTGCTCTTAAGTACCTGCTTTCAGATCAGGGCTCCCATCCAGGCAAAGATGTTCATCCTTCTTATTGTGGTAACCAAGCATAAAAGACATAGTCTCTCACATTATAATAGTCACATTTGCGGTCTTCAGCATGATGCCATCCACAGAAATCTGGCTTCTCTGACAGGCAGCACTATCTTGTGAACATGGACAAGCTCCAACATGGGGTCCATTTGGTGCTGTGTGGACTCTGGCAGTTCAAGAGAACCCCCAGCACCTCTTCCTGGAAGCTCACCATCCCCTGCAGCCCCTATCCCCACAAGAGGATGTGCACTATAGCCAACACCTCTACCATGCCCCCTCCCCCAAACTTCTCAATGCCCTCACCAAGTCCTCACATCTTAAGGCTTCTAGGAGGGCCACAGCACTACCAACCACTGCTGCTCCTGTGGATGCTCACACTCCCTTCCTCAGTGTCTTTCCACCCATCTCCAAGGACTCCCTATGTTCTTCCCCCAGAGCCTGGGGTACCCTATCCCTTTGTTCCCCTCTCCCTCCCACATCCCAACAAAGGAGAAGGAGGAGTTTCAAAAAACTCTGGCTTTCCTAAGTACTAAAGGTCGAACACCTGGCTAGGATGTTTCTTATCTGTGTTACCTAAGCTGATATGTGACATTTAGGTGGACATACAATGCATAAGATAAAAAGAACAACACGTAATACAGATTCCATGGGGGAAAGGCCAGTTTGTGAATTAGGATACCTGACTTGGGGCCACTCATTCGAATCTGTAAGAACAGAGTAGGTGACAAGATTTCAGAAGACATTTCAAGTTCTAGCATCATGTGACCTAGGATATCCTTGTTTTATTGTGAGTTACCCGGCATGCATTTCTTCAGTTTGAGGACCTTACGGCCAGTTACAGTGGTTGAAGTCCCCAGATGTCAGAAACAGTGGGTTTGTGTCCCAAGATTAGCCTCACTGATGGTGTCACCTCAAACAACTAATTTATTTCTTCTTTTGTTCAATCATTGTGTTTGCAAATTGGGGATCAATCCCTACTTTTAGAGTTAATACAAAAATGCAATAAAAATAAGTTCCGCTACCAAAACAAAAAACAAACCCTGTTATGTATTTCCATCACTGGTGACTCTTCACTCACATATATTGGGAGAAGATCAGGCAATAATTGTGCATGAGGAAAACTAACCAAGCCCATTTCCATGTTACCTCAGGGCCTTTGCACTTGCTCCTCCTGCTGCCTAGAACACACTTTCTCCAGTCAGCATGTCTCTTTCCTTCACTTTGTCAAAAGTCTCAGAGACCCTTGGAAAGTAGCATCTCCACAACTTCCTTCTGTCCTGACACAGCACCAGTGTATCCACTTCCTTGATGATGTTTTTCCAATACTAATCCCATCTAATTTATTTATAATTACTTATTGACATCTCTCTTCCTTAACTCTAATGCAGAGGTGAAACCTATCTTGCTTTGTTTTAATACTTGGAACAATGTCTGACATTTGTTGAATGAGCTAACATATATAACAGGACATGTAAAAAGGATATTAGCATTTATATTTTCTTTAAAAAGCAATTTACTCCTCATTTTACAGATAAATCATTCCTATTCCATCAAATTATTAAAATGAATATAAAACATCCAAAGTCTTATTATATAACTAAAGTCCCAAATAAGAGGGAAGGGGAGGTCACAAAAGATTAAGAGGTTAATGGATGATAAGGAGATGGGAGAATCTCAGGTAGTGTGTGTATGTGTATAAATATATATATATATACATATATATACACACACTATATATTATATATATTATTTATATATATTTATATATGGGAGAATCTCAGGTAGTGTGTTTGTGATATATTTTTATTGATTGCACATATATATATATATGGGAGAATCTCAGGTTGTGTATGTGTGTGTGTGTATATATGCAATCAATAAAAATAAATAAACTTAAAAAAAGTCCCAAATAGGTAACTTGATATGTCTCCTTCACAACCTTTTATAAGAGTCTATTACATCCTGTTTATTTTTTTATTCAGTTGTAGGCAGTGTTTATATAGTTTTACATTTTGCTCCTCCCTTATGGATGATTGTATTATGTGTTAGAAGAGTAAGTTTATTTAAATATATACTATTTTTCTAAAGCAATTTTAGTAAGCATAGGTAGTAGTATTGAACAGAAGCTACAGAGTTCTCATATGCCCCCTACTCTAATATAGGTGTAGCCCTTCCCTTCTTCATAACATTTCTCACTAGAGTGCCATATTTATTACAATTGGTGAAATTACATTAGCATATCATCTCCCAAGTCCATGTCTTAGGGTTTACCCTTGGTGTTGTACAGTCTCTGCTTCTATGGTTTGAACAAATGCATACTGACATGTATCCATTAAATGTGTAAATTTTAGGGTCATATGGAGTATTTTTATTGCCCTAAAAATACACTGTGCTGTGTAAGTTTATTTTTATTTATTTATTTATTTTTTTAAGACTAAGTCTCGCTGTTTTTGCCTGTGGAACGGCAGGCTCTCATTGCCCAGGTTACCATGGACTCAAGCAATACCCAGCCTCAGCTTTCCAGGTAGCTGAGATTACAGGCACGTGCCATCATGCCCAGCTATTTTTCTGGGACTAGGTCTTGCTATGTTGCCCCGGCGGGTCTTCCACCAAGATCTCCAGTTCCAGCCACGACTTCACAGGCTGTCGCTTACAGGCATGTGCCACCGTGCCCGGCTAAATATCTTTTTCTTTGCATTAACTCAAATATCAGACTTCCTGATTTTTTTTGACACTCTCCCCTTTTCACATAAAGGACATTAACAATCACTAGAAATGAAAGAGAGTTATATACTTTTTGACCCTATCACTAGAATTATCACTTTTTTCCTGTCCCATATATGTTTGAAATTCTATGACTAAAAAGATTTCAGATTAACTGATTGTACTTTTCTTTAAGACAATGATGGATGTTTTCCTGACACACATGCTTTAGATGCCCGGGCTTTCTCTGAATCCAGTTCCTGTTACACATTTAGATGTGAAGATAAGAATTCACCTTTAATGGTCAACACCTTAAAGGAAACAGAACTTCTCCCATATAAGTCAATGGTGTAGTGTTAGGAGTACTGGCTTTAGAATTAGATTTGGACCAACTCTTCTATCTTCAACTCAAGTACTTATTAAGTAAGGGCATTATGCCATAGTACTACAAGGTAGGTATCATTATTGACGTATATGGGGAAAAGCGAGGCAGAGAGATGATTAAGGAATTTGTTTAGTGGTAGCATTGGAACTGGAATCCAAGTTTATGAAATCTTTGAGTCACAGTTTGTTATTAAAAGATAGGTTTTGGGATATATGCTCTCTTAAGTTTATTTCTAGTCTAAAAACCCTATGAACCCGTAAGGTTTTATGGCTGGAGACACCCCCCAGGACAGTTGCAAGAAGTTGTAATTACATGAAAATCAAAGCTGGTGCCCTGGTCAGCTGCCTTCATCAGACTAAGCAACTTTCCTTTCTGATTCTTTGTTTTGTTTTTGTTTTGGGGGGCATGTGGTGGTATCAATTGAGACAAAGGAGCCAGCATCTGTTCTTTAAAGGAAAAGAGGTACTGCCCATTTTTTTCACCTCTAAAGAACGAGTGTTTAGTCCTGAAGATATGCAATGAAATTGGAATAATACCCACCCCCACAGGGCTGCAGCAAGACTCAATGCTGTTCTGTAACTTGTTGACTTTTGAATGGTATCCTAAGACTCATTCACAGTTCAGAAACAAGGCATAGGGAGACCAGTTTTTCCATCTGATTTCTATGCAAATTGTATTTAAAAGGCCTGAAGAGACCTTCTCTGGGTTCAGAATTGTGCCTGTGCTAACTACAAGGGTCACATAGCTACAGTTGTGTTGTAGCTTTTCTAGAATGAAGGCATGGCAACCTCCATTAATCTCATCTGTTCATTGCCCAGCTTCCCCAGGCACCCAAGTCACCACACTCTCCATCAAATTTCTCCTACTAGTTAAAAAGTGTAGGTAGGGCAAAATTCCCACTGGCTTCACCTGCTGGTTTGAATTGTGACTCTAAATTCAGCTCAAATTCAGCCTTTGTATTCCTGACCATCTCACCATCTTTATTTTCTTCATGAAATAAGAACACAGTCCTAAATCCCCTGGTCTTTTTTCCCTGATATTCTGGTGTTTTGGACTTCTGTTAGAATTTTCTTGTTTTGAGACTCCCACTGCTGGTGTGAAAGTTGATGTAATTGGAGTAAGACCACCAAATCAAAAGGAATTGTCATACAGACTAGGCTAAACCTGTACCATTTCAGGAAGCCAGCAGGATAAGAATATCCTTCTAGAAATGCTGATGAAAGTGAGCTTTTTAATTTTAACCTGTGACCCTTGCATCTGACTACTTTACCTTCTGACCATCCTCTGTTACCTCATCCCCTTTTACTTCATCTTTCTCTTCACAAAGACCCTGACTTCTGTTCTTTCTCAGAATGTATTTTGGGTTTCCATCTAAATCTGTAGAGCCCAAATTACAATTGTCTGTTATTCTCAAATACACGTTTCGACTTGCGTACTAACCTTACCCTTCTCTCTCTCTTTTTTAGGGTGGTCTAGATCTTTATTTATGTGAAAAAAATTATTTTATTTTTTCCCCTGTGGTAGATTTTTTTTCAAAAAACTGCATATTACTTTTTTCAATCAAAATTTTACAAGAAAGTACAAAATGTAAAACTGGTAAAACAATATGGAGTATATATGCATGTGTATAGGTTCATATCCTCTCTCCCACATCACATGGTCTTAATATACAATAGCAAGGTACAGTTTCAGATATAAAAGAGCAATAAAATTCCCTAAATATAAAAATTCCACAAATTTACTAATGAATGACATTAAAATAAAATAAAAATATTGCTCAGTATGGCTCCAGTGACCAACCAAAACTGGAATGGAAAATAATACAAACTTGGAAACTGTTTTGTTAGCATACTGACATGAAGGATAATGATGTAATGATAAATGCAAACAGAAGATGGCAGACTTCAAAATATTTGGAAAAAAATTGAGTGCAGTAATTTGTTTTGTTTAGGACCTTGCCCTTCTCTTACCAAAGATTAGAACTGGGTCACACTGTCTCACTGGCATAGGATGGTTCATGGAAACAAGAACAGAGAACAGCTAAAAAGTTGATTTGGTAAGACTGATTTCATCTTTAGCCTACTTATTCAATGAGAATTTATTTTATTCATCTCCCAACACATCATGACTTCTTATGTAAGAAAAAGGGGTTGATTTCTCAGGGATAGTCCCCAGCCAGGAGGGTGGGTGGAAGAGTGAGTGATAATTAACAAGGTCATCTCTCCATGGTTCTCCCTTGCCCTCTGTTGAGTCAGGTTCTTGGAGCCCCACTGGCACAGCTGGAGATGAGGGAAGGATTATCATAGGATTGGTACGTACTCTTCCCAATATTACATGTGGACCCTGCTCTATAACTAGCCCAGAAGAGTCCAGGGTAACCATAGAAGCCACACAAGAAACACCTGGAGTGACCAGAGGGCTGAGATAATATTTGTTGTATGGAAGAGTCAATAGCAGGCATGATGTTAGCAATCTAGATAACACTCATCATCAAATATAGTTGTGAGTGGGGGAGATAGCCTATGTGAAAAGGTAAGAAAATGGAAGAATAAATAGATTATAAAACAGAACATCATGTGACTCCGTATTAATAGAAAAAAAAGGGGGGGAACTGTAACCTTACAGTTTTATTAGAGTTCCTCTCAGCAGAAGTCTGGTGTCTCCCTGGAATTTCCTGTGTCAGTTACGTGACAACCACTTGGTGGTAGGAAAAAGAAGCTCATCTTTATGAAGGGATATCAAATGCCCCCATATTTCAACATAGAAGTCAACAGGTAGCTGCTCTTGCACTGACTCTGGGAGAACTAAGGCAAATAAAAACAGGCATCCTGATTTTTGGAAGAGACACTGAAGCAGAGTCTGTTTTTTCAGGTGGTTGAGCTGCCAAAACAAAGTTCTGAAGGAAGCAATTGATTTTTGCCCCTTCCATACCTTCTCAGTGCCTCAGTGTAGCGCTCCTCGTCTACTTTACACATTTGGACTTACACTTTTGTGCTTATCTGGGCTGGGAAATCTGTTAGTGTGATAGATGCAGAAGAGCCGGTCCCCCTCCCACTTGCCTGTGACTGACTGCTGTATTGTATTCTTTGAGTCCTATTGTTTGCTGATGCTATTTGCCTGCAAATTTATCTGAACTTCTTGCTGCCTAGCTCTTGCCCATTGTGTTTGGGCCACACTTCAAGGCGTTGGACTTTCCAGGGAAGTTTCGTTTCCAGAAAAACAAAATGTTCTTGTGTGTATGTGCTTGTGTGTGTGTGTGTGTGTGTGTGTGTGTGTGTGTTTCCCTGCCTTTAGGGTAGAGCCTGTACAGAATTCTGTTCTCACAGGACAGAGCCAGAGAAGGGTCATCACGGAGTAACTGGGCTAGGGGACAAAAAGTAGAGAGTAGTTGAGAGCTGAGAACTTAACCCTCCATTAGTGTGCCCTGGTTTGCTTACAGCCTGATTCTATTACACTTACTATGTCACTCTTCATACTTCCCTAACCTCTCTGTGCTTTGGTTTCTTTATTAAGAAAAAGAGAACCATAAGATGACCTTAGAGCTGATATTAGGATAAGATAATGTATGCCTGTAACAAAAAATTATGCACTCAATAAACATTGGCTGTTATAGTTACTATTCATTCCCAGGGTTTTTTTTTTCTCCATCATGTTTTAACTCTGCAATTACTGAAGACCAGGGTTCAGTTGTGAACTCTAAGAAAACTGAGACCTAAAGGCCTTCAGGAAGTTTGAGCCTGCTTAGGAAGTTATAGGTGAGGGCCTAGACTTTTAATTGAGTGCAGGCCAGACAGCGAGTTTCACAAACTCGCATTTTCCCAGCCAATTTTGCTTGCATGCTTACTTAGTGCTTGGGCCAAGCAAGGACAGCACAGCTTACTACTGCCCCCTAGCGGAATGGGGATGTCACTAGCAGAAACCAGCCAAAGAATAACTTCCCCTTAATGGTATTTCTGGAGAACTAGCGTTGTCTTCAGGTGAGTCTGGAGCCATTAAATCTCTCAGTTTCTAGGTTCCAGAAAAACGGGGATAATAATGATCTCCACATAGGGTTTTGTGGGAACAATCAAAGGATATCGTAGCACGTATGAAACCTAATTTGAGGTAGCTGCAGTAGTAATGGTGGTTTTAATTATTCTCCCCATTTAGCGGAACCCCATGGGGTTAAAAGAACTGCGGTAGAACAGTCCCGAGAGTCAAAGTAACCAGCAGATTCTGACTAAGAATAAGCAGCATTTCGTGGGGGGAATAGGGGGGGGTCTCAAAAAAGCAATATTTGACACCACTCAGGATGTGAAACTTGGAGGAGACTTCTGGGATCAGGTGGAGCTGGAATTCTCCCCACCCATCTATCCTCCTCCCCTTTTCCCTTTCTGGTAATGAGTCAATGCAACGTAATTCATTAGGATCTTATCAGAGATTTCTGACAAATTCCTAGATTTTCCCTGCCCCCTGCTCCCTTTCTACTTCAGGGCATTCTCATTGTTTGGGTGAGGCTATTCTCCCCCCCCCCCCCAAACCTCTCCTGAAGACCGCCCTCATGGAGCTGTGGCTATAAAAGTCCAGAGGAGCCCAGAATCTCAGCCTGCCTTCTGGGTCCTGGAACCTTCTGAACTTCCTTCTCTTCAAGCCCCTCTCTCTAAGTTGTCACCATGCTGAGGAAGATCCTCCTCACCTTTGCCTGGTGCACCATCCTGGCAGTGCCTTCTCCCATGAAACATTCAAGTAAGTGGCCATGTGGAAGGTGATTTGCAGAAAAGCAGGGTTCAAATCCTCTCCTGGTTTGGTGGGCCCAGCACGGACTTGTCCTGAACATTGTAAAGTGAAATGGTGTAATTTATGACCTGGTCTTAAGGTGGGAATGAACTCTGGGGACTTTGGTAGTCAAATGACTAAGATCTGGCTTATGTCTGAATGAACTTCTGATGGTGGTAAAAGACTAGGCCAGGTGGGGTTAGGGATAGAGAATTGCTGAAGGTTTTCTGTCTTCCACAACAGGGTGCTAAAGAAACTTTATTCTTTTTAACTCAGCTACTCATGTCCTCATCTTATAGTAGAGTAAAAGACTGAGTCCATCACAAGCAGTGGAAATCAGTGGGTCTGGAAAGGAAAACATGTGGGTCTCAGTGAGAAAGGGAAGGTAGCTAGTGTTCTCACTAAGGACACTCTTGCTCCAAAGTCTTTGTTTTCTAGATTCTTCCTGAATTCAGTTCCTTTTTTTCGG